>CM035795.1:39861849-39999349 GCA_020466265.1 Siphamia tubifer | reverse complement strand
GTGCAGGTAATGCAGATGTGACAGAACAAACCTCATAATAACAGAGTTATTAACAGAGGTGGAAAGTAACCAAGTAAAAGTACTTCATTTACTGTACTTAAGTAGATGTATTTATTTTTCTGGCAACTTTTTACTTTTTTTTTTTTTAAACTCCCTATATTTTTGTATAAATATCTGTACTTTATACTCTTTACATCCTCAGAATAGACTCATTACTTTTACAAACTAAACAGATGTGACAGTACAAAAAATAAGAGAGAAAATCAGTGGAGGAAAGAAACTGTGACTTTATATATTATACTGTAGTTATATGACTATTATCTCATAAATGTGACTTTTTATCTAAGAATCTTTACTTTTTATCTCATAATTTTGACTTTTTATCTTATAATTGTGACTTTTTATCTTAAAATTATGAATTTTTATCTCATATTAATAACTTTTTTTTTAATCTCATGATTTTTTATCTCAATTGTGACTTTTCTTCCCCCATTTTTCCTACATTTCCTGCCCATATTCACAAAACTGAGTAACTGTGACTCGATCAAACACATTATCTACACAGTAACTCACTTTTAAAGGCTTTATTTTAGATACTTTTAAAACTTTTCTGAAGTATTATTACATCCATGACTTTATTTATTTATTTTTTTTTACTTTTACTTAAGTAAAGGAGTTGAATGAGTACTTTTACCTTTAGCAGAGTATTTTTTCATACAAGTAGCTGTACTTCTACTTGTATTAGTGAGGACTCTGGTAGCTTTGAATAAATGGAGGTCAGTCCGTGGTCCTTTTCTGACCTTGGCAGGAGTCTGTGCGGGCAGAGGAGCGTAGATATCGAATGACGGTTAGCAGTTCAAGTTCACTGTCATAACTACTTAACTAAGTGTGTACTGTTCACTGTATTTATACCTTCAGACAACACAAAGATTAAACACTTTCTAACTCACAGTGTGTGGAAAGCAATGTTGGAAGGAGTAGAACAATCATTTTCTTTAGTAACGAATAACACAGAAAACAAATGTCTGCATCTGCATTCAACACCTTATTTAACCTTCTATGGCAGAGGGGTCAAACATGTGGCCCGGGGGCCTAAATCGGCCTGTCAATGGGTCCAATCTGGCCCCTGGGATGAATTTATGAAATGCAAAAATTACACAAAAGATATTAATAAGTAAGTAAATTACAATTATTTGACATCAATTCAATCTGAATTGGATCAGACCATAATCATAATAAACAATTATGAAAAAAACACACATTTTCTTCTTTATTTTAGTATTAAGAAAAAGGAAATAAATAAAGAAGCAAATACATAAATAAATAACAAAGACTAGTCGGATACAAACAATGAGAATAACCTGAAACGTATGTGAAATTTTACCAATATTGTGAATGTTACTAAATGTGTGTATTTGTAAATCCACTGTTATCTTTAAGTTGTGATGCGCATGTATATAAATGATAAACTAAAGTGCAATATTGTTAATATCGCATTTGTTTTTCTTCAGAATTTTCACGTTGTTAATATTTGTTCATGTTATGTTCAAGTACAGTTCGTAGATTTAAACATTTTCATGATGGAATTTTACTATTTTTGCTCAAAATCATAGAGAAAATTTTGGAGTTGACATTATTAATATGTTTTTATCCTATTATTTCTATTATTTTACACTTTATACCATTTTAGGCTGAATGTGGCCCCTGAATTAAAATGAGTTTGACACCCCTAATCTATGGGACTATGTTATTTATAAATAACACTTAAAAAAATGCTTTGAAAAAAATAACACAAACCTTTAAACAAACTTATTGTACCATAAATTTGTCACCTAAAATCCTGTCTAATCAATAAAATCAAATATTATTTAAAAATCTGATGTCATGTTCTGCAACAAGGAAGGACAGGAGACATATTTTAGTTATTTCATATGAAGAAATATACAAATGCTTCTATAAAATAATTAAAAAGTAAAAAAAAAAACAAAAAAAACCTTGACTCAAAAAATAATTATACTTCATTGTCGCCTCTTGAACCACATTTAATTTATAGTCGTCCAATCACTATATTCATCACCTTTTCAGAACTCATAACTAACATGGATATTTTTTATTTACTTTCCATGATTTTAGAATCATTCTGAAATTAAATATTCTGTTTTTCAATCAAATATATTCATGGATAATGAAGCCATTGATTTTTGAAATGATGAGAAAAAAGTCACAATAATGAGTTAAAAGTCATAATTATAACATCTCTCAAGCATCCTGCATGTTTTAGTGTTTTAGCATGTTAGCATTTTAGCATGTTAGCGTTGTGTTTAGTCTGAAAACACAATGAGTCTACTCTGAGAATGTAAGGAGTATAAAGTACAGATATTTATGCACAAATGTCAGGAGTAAAAGTAAAAAGTTGGAAGAAAAATAAATACTCAAGTCATAATGATGAGATAAAAAAGTCATAATTATGATATCCCTCTGAAGCATTTAGAGTTAGCATTTTGTTAGCATTCTGTTTAGTTTGAAAAAATAACGAGTCTACTATAAAGTACAGATATTTATGCACAAATATCAGGAGTAAAAGTAAAAAGTTGGAAGAAAAATAAATACTCTGGTCAAAATGGTGAGATAAAAAGTCATAATTATGATATCCCTCTGAAGCATTTAGTGGTTAGCATTCTGTTGAGTTTGAAAAAATAACTATAAAGTATATGCTATAAAGTACAGATATTTATGCACAAATGTCAGGAGTAAAAGTAAAAAGTTGGAAGAAAAATAAATACTCAAGTCATAATGATGAGATAAAAAAGTCATAATGATTAGATAAAAGTCATAATTATGATATCCCTCTGAAGCATTTAGTGTTAGCATTTTGTTAGCATTCTGTTTAGTTTGAAAAAATAACGAGTCTACTATAAAGTACAGATATTTATGCACAAATATCAGGAGTAAAAGTAAAAAGTTGGAAGAAAAATAAATACTCTGGTCAAAATGGTGAGATAAAAAGTCATAATTATGATATCCATCTGAAGCATTTAGTGGTTAGCATTCTGTTGAGTTTGAAAAAATAACTATAAAGTATATGCTATAAAGTACAGATATTTATGCACAAATATCAGGAGTAAAAGTAAAAAGTTGGAAGAAAAACAAACACTCAAGTAAAATACACATACCTAAAAAAAATCTACTTAAGTACAGTAACAAAGTACTTTTACTTAGTAACTTCCTACCTCTGCATTTTTCCGTACAGTACTTGAATAAAGCTTTTATAAAACAGTCTTGTCATATTTATTGCGGCCCCTGGTGGTGCCTCCTGTGCGGCCCCTTCAGTGGCTGCAGTCGTACCGGCCTCTTCACCGTCTGTCCATGCAGCCCTGGATGGAACGACACACTGTTCAAGCAAAAGGATAAATTGTGCAGACAGTGGTCATTGTGGACGTGTGCGCTCAAAGGCAGCAGGATGGGAGGATAGATGAGAGGAGGGGATGTGAGGAGGGGGTGACAGCAGGGAGGCCAGAGGACAGCTGGACCTCTGCTAGGATTATGGATCTGCTGTGGAAAACCCACAGACAAATACTCAGCACTGCCGTCAGTCACAGCAGGTCTGTGGTTTTGTTTCCCGTCGATCACATCCTGGAGTTTCTTCAACAGGACTAAAGTGATGTGGTGGCTTTTACGCAAGCTTAGAAATGAATCCAAGAAATACGCAGGTGGTACTTTCCCCTCCTCAAACCTCTGAAACAGCAGCTGTTGAGAGGGAAACATTTGATTGATTGGTTGATATCAGACAATTTTAGGAATGAATTAATGAATGAACTTTATTTTGAATGTCCACACACAGTAACAAAACAACAACAATAATATGTACATTTAACAAGATTTAAATTATTTATAATCACAAAATGTTTGGGTAGAACTAATGCTTTTTTTTAAGCCGCCCATGGCTGCCCACTGTTCCTTACCAGTTGCTCCAATAGGATGAGTTAAATGCAGAGGACAAATGTCATTGTACAGTATGTGATGACAAATAAAGTACTTTACTTTACAAGAATAACAGCTTTCCAAAGTGTCCGTCACATGTAGAAACCGCTTTGGCTAATGAATGTGCAAGTGATTTATTTATTTTTGTGTTAATTTATTAGATAGTTTGGATGTTTCATACCTTATTTAACCCATAAAGATCCAAACAGCCACTGACCATGAACACATCTCTGATCATCTAAACAACTAACACTACCAATGTAAATAATTTAGGTAAAATGCAGTTACTATATTGTTATTGTTATCAGATATGACCCATTTGGACTTCTACACTGGTCTACAATTTTTAGAAAGTATCTGCTTCAGACATTAAATGTGTTAAATCTCACATGAATCAGAAAACAAATGACTTTAGTGCTGGTTCGATCATGTTTTTAATATATATGATGGTGTGTTATTCCACATATATGCTGGTTTATGTACATGTATACAATGGTTTAGTAAATATTCCACTAGAAAGAACCTGTAAAGTGAATGGATCATAATGTACAGACAGTGTTTTAAAATAGATCTGGTAGATCTGACACCAATATTCATTTGGACTAAAACCTATTCTCCTATTTTGAAACCAGACTTATCTTGGAAACTTGAGCCAACCCACATTTAAGACTTGAGTTTTCTATATCACTAACACACATGTGGGAACATTTCATTAGTTTTCATTAGTTTTATTCCAGAAGCATTTTACTTGTAGATTAGTTACCATGGAAACACAATTGTCTTCTATAACATTGTCACCAGTAAAACCTGTGCAGTTGGATCAATGGCAGTGGATGAACACATTCAGTTCATGTTCTATTAGTGATAGATTTTGTTGAAAAAGTCACTTTTTCTTCATTTTTTTTTCTGTTTCTGAAATAATAACCTTTGAATTTAATCTAAGTTATGACCAGTGATTAAATTTAGGAATATATGTGATTTCATTGAATAAGGGTGATATTCTCATAAATGGTTACAGAAATATTAATTTGGAAACAGTCAGAAAAGTAGCCCTGGGTTTTGATGGAATAAAATAAACCTTCTATTTATTTTATGATGAATTTATTAAAACTGTAACAAACTACAAATGCTGCTGCTGGACCAACTCTATGTTTTATTTCCTTTCAAGTAACAACCTAAATTCTCTAATATATATATAGTATATAAATAATATGTCATATTTTTATCATTAAAACCTCAAAGGCCGTGTGACAGATGATTTCAGATTACAACACATAGACCCAAATATTCACCATCAACCAAAATCACCTGATCATATAAAATGTTTAACAATTTCTGAACTACTATACTTATTATTAAGCATAAATAATTGGTGCAAAATACAGTTATTCATCTTTTCATTTGGCTGTTCAGAGGCTCAGTAGTTACCATGACATCACCGTCTTTCTACACCATTGATTAACCAGTAAAACCTATGGAATTGGATCAATGACAGTGGATGATCTATGTTTAGTTACTAGTAGATTTGACTAAAAGGCACTTTTTATTTAGTTTTCTCTGTGATATAATAGGCCTCAACTTTAATTTGAATTTTAATGAACATCCACCTGATTAGTAAATTAAATATAGACAAATACTTGATTTAAACTGAAAAAAATGGTATAATACAGAAGATAATATTACAACAAATGGTGATAAATTCCTTAAGAAAGGTTAAATAATTTGGGAAATACCACAAAAGTAGCGTTGGGTCCTTATTGGTTAAACATATTATAAAATAACCCAACATCTCAAAATGCACTTTAATAGTATATGCAATAAACTCACCATCATTTGGATCCTTAACATGAACAGGGGACTTTATTATAAGCTTCTACATAAAGTGTGAGTACAAAAAGTATCAAGAAGACAAGGTGTTTTAATATCAGCTGTGAAAAAACAAAATATAAAGAAAGAAAAGCCTTACTTCACACTCTTCCTCGTCATCATTTATCTTCCTCATCAGACAATGCTGAGCATAATGAACACTGTTTTTTTCAGCTAAAAAAACAGACAAATAAATCTCACTTTCAGCGTTTTATCCAAAGTTGCAGAAGGACTTACACAGCAATTAAATTAATACTTTCAAAAACTCACCCAGTTGCTCCTGTTTGGCCTGGATGATGTGTTTAACTTTCTCCAGTTCCTTGTACTTTACTGCAAGGAGGAACTTTGCATCTCTGAATTTAGGCCTCTGGGAAAGAGAGGATTTAGCCACTTTTTGATTTGACAGCAGCATCTTCTCTGCAGCTTTCTTCAACTCCTGGAACTGGGAATGGAATGATAATCAACCTACAGAATAAATATTCTAACATCAGCCTGAAATAATCCTAAATTAAATGCTTACTTTGTCACTACATCTGACTATATGACTGATCTTCTCTTCATCCTCCAGAAGTTCCCTCAGTTCTCTGGTTCTCAGAACACCAAACTGGACAGAAAGACTCATGATTC
Organism: Siphamia tubifer; assembly: GCA_020466265.1. Taxonomy (NCBI): domain Eukaryota; kingdom Metazoa; phylum Chordata; class Actinopteri; order Kurtiformes; family Apogonidae; genus Siphamia; species Siphamia tubifer. The sequence continues at coordinate 39,992,875 of CM035795.1, read as the reverse complement.
CTCTCCAGCTTCGTCAAACTCCGGTACCTGAAGGTTACCTGTCTCCTCCTGTATCCCGGAGCTGCAAACGCATGTTGCGTTCAGGAGAACTCGGAAAACGCATTATCAATGGACGAGACTAGCTCAACTTTTCCGATTTATTCAGCACAATTTCATAACTGTAACAAATTAACTAATATCAGACATTTTAATCACACGAGAAGCTAAAATAACCTCCTGATTTTTTATATTTACGGCTATAGTTGAACCAAAGAGGTGACGTGTGTTATATATACCGATGTACATGAACTGTTCAATATAGGTTTGTTCGTGTCGCTGCTACATAAACAAACTTTCTGAACATAGATGTTTCATTGGTAACGCATCGTACTGGTCTTCAAATTAAATTAGAATCAAATATGATCAATTATGTGTTGCGATAAATGTAATTTCAACAAACGTTTTAATATGAACGTTAAGGGTTAATTTTGTTGGTACTGTGCTCTAAACCAATGACAAAATGCTTAACTAACTAATTAATTAATTAATTAGCTCATAAACTAGCTCATAAGCTAGCTCATAAACTAGCTCATAAACTAGCTCATAAGCTAGCTCATAAACTAGCTCATAAGCTAGCTCATAAACTAGCTCATAAGCTAGCTCATACCAGCCACTTCAGTGCCTATTCTTTGGTATAGATTATTATTGGCGGTGCCTCGCTGGTTCGCTAGTTTATTTTGCGAATATGAATATGGTCCTTTGGTTATTACTAACAATAAATTCTGGTCACTTAATGCTAGTTTTCAGTGATCTATAAGAGGATTGGATAAGTTTTCCTTAGGGCTACTATCCATATTGCTATCATATTTTGTAGCTTGATTAGAATCTAAATGTAAGTAAGTAAATTGCTAAATTTAATAATAATTAATATTATTATATTAATAATTAATTTGATTTTTGTATATACAACAGCTTTTTTTGTTATGTTGCATATTTGCAACAGTCGGCATTAAGGGCTTAAATCTAATTCACAAAAACAAAAACAACGAATGGATTATGCTTTACATTAACATTTCTATCATAATAATTTTACAAATCAGCACAGTTCGGAAGTCCTGCAAGATCTACATATGTGTTCTTACATTTTTCTCCATATTGTATTTATTTTCTTATTTTTTTAAGTATATGTAAATCTCATTATTTTAAAGGCCTGTAATTAATAGTTATCAGTCCTCTATGCCCCGTTCATGCTCTGTTGAATAGGACTTCTCTCTCCAGTCTGTTGTCCTGTCTTGTTTGTTCTCTACTGACCAGGGAGGAGCCTGTCCACTCTGCCCACTATGAATAACTCTGCCTCAGCTATATGTGGCTCCAGTTAATCCTTAAGACGAGGCTGCTCAGGTCTTCCCTACTCCTCAGTGAAAGTCTTGTTCTGAGACACAAAGGAGTTTGTACCCTGAGAGAATCAGGACAACATGCAGATTAACTACTCTGACCCTCAACGCCGGACACCTTCACTGTGTAAGTAAATAACCTCATATTTTCACTGATCACAAGTTTTATTTTTTGTGATGCTGTTCATACAACTACAACATGAAGGCCTTTTTGGAGTTGTAGGACTTAAATCAAGTTGAATCATTTATCATTTTTCAGACCACTTCTCTACCATTTATTTCATTATTTGTCAAAAACAGATGCTTTTACTGTAGTAGAGTTTATAACATAGTATGCAATGTGTGCTTAAATGGTTCTACCTTGTTACATAAGAAGCTTTTCAGGTAACACTATTGTATTTTTGGCAACCGTGAGTCTTCCCTGGAGGAGTTGAATGTTGCCCACAGCGTTAACGTTTGTGTCTTCTTATTCGAGAAACGGGATAATTGAAGTTATTTCAGCTACAAGTTTTACCACAAATGTTCAAAACATTGGAAGTTTCTGGTGCAAGTGATCAGTTAAACAAGTCAACATAATGTGCAGCACCTGGATTAAAAGTGTTTACACTCTCTCTGCTTACTGGCATTAAAAGGAACATTATTATTTGTGGTTTACATGTCTATGTTTGCTTATCATTTATTGCTAAAAAGAGCAATTTACACTCAGAGATTTTTTTTTTTCAATTCAAACATTTTTGTCAACATCAGATCAATGGATGTTTATCATACACAAGCGGCACAAAAACAGTATCTGAGGTTGAGTCCGTGGCATTGTAAAATTTGTGCAAAAGTTGTGCCTGTTCAAAAGTCGCAGCATTATGTGTCTTGTATGTTTTTTGTTGCATATCTTATCTGCATATCTTACAGGATATTATGAAGAATAGTGATTAACAGTGTAGTAAAAGATATTCAACAATATATATGGATGTTACAGTCATGGATTTTTTTTTTTTTTAACAAATCATAGATCAAAAGCAATGCTTATGCAATCAAGTACTAACTCCTGTGTGTATCACGTGACTAAAACAGATGGAAAAGAAAACAGGGAATGCCTAAAAACACTGTTGTCAGTACAGTGTCATAGATATTCATATAAGAACTGAAGTGATTTTGGTTATTATCACGAAAACATGGAAAATTGATATTGGCTCTGAAATTAAACTGAGCTATTTTTTATTGTTATCATTTTATTTGTCCAAATCAAAGTACATTTAGTTGTACCAGACATTAAAATGACCCAGAAAGTGAAGAAAACAAGGGTGGTCTAATAATTTTTCCTGTGTTTGTATGTGACTCATAGGACAAACTGAAACTAGAAACAAACATTGAAAAGGAGTTATTGTTCAGAAAGTATGTCTTATCAGTTACTCTACACACAGATCAGCTGTTATCAACCTACTTCACCTTCTATTTACTGTCATTTATCATCTCTAAACCTGTCCTTCTTTCAGTGCAGTGTGAGTGAGCAGGTCCAAACCACCATGAGCGCTGACACGGCCTACAGGGCGGAGCTGGACTCGGAGCACTACGGTGAACTGGCCGACCAGGTGGCGGCCATGAACGTGGCTGCCAACCGGATGACCCCACCCAATGGATACAGGGCACACAGACCCATGCTCTCAGACAGAAAGTTGTCACTGCAGGAGAGAGGAAGCCGCATCTCCCGGCAGCGAACCATCGAGACCAAACGGGTGTCCATCACAGACGCTGATGTGAGGAAGCAGTTTATTAAGATTTTGACATGGTTTATTTTGTTGTTTATGTCATGTTTAACTGGTTCTGTTTCTTCTTTCTGTAGGACTGCGTTCAACTCAACCAATATAAGTTGAAGAATGAAATTGGAAAGGTAGAAGATGTGCAATTACACTGGTCTACAAGTAAAATCCTTCTGGAATAAAATGAATGACATTTTACCACATGTGTTACTGATAAATAATAATACATTTGATTTGTATAGCATTTTTCATGGCACTCAAAGACACTTTACATGCAATAAAAGCCAACTATAGTAAATAATAATAAAGACAACTCAAGTCTTAAATGCTGGTTGGGTCAAGTTTTCAAAATGTGAAATTCTTACATTGAACAAGAGAATAGGTTTTAGTCCAAAGGAATATGGGCCTCAGACCTATAATAATAATAATAATAATACATTTTATTTGTATATCGCTTTTCATGGCACTCAAAGACGCTTTACATGAAGTAAAAATAGAACAATAAGAGTCCAACTATAATAATAAAAAAAAAAAAACAATAGAAAACAGAGCAATCACACATTAACAACAGACAGAATAAAAGTAAACAACATTAAAAGCAATCTTAAATAAATTAGTTTTTAAAAGGGATTTAAAAGTGTTGAGGTCGGAACAGTGACGGATGGTTGGAGGGAGTGAGTTTGGGGGTTTGGGGCAGCTACAGAAAAGTCTCTGTCCCCCCAGGTCCCCCCAACCAGATCTACTTCTAAACACTGTCTGCACATTATGATCCATTCCCTTTACAGGTTCTTTCTTGTTGAATATTTACTAATCCATTGTATACATGTACATCAGTGGTGTCCAAATCCAGTCCTGGAGGAAAAGAATGAGCAGAAAAATATGTGATGGGTGAAGTCAAGGGAAGGTTAACAAATGCATGTTTTAGATATTTCTCTCTTCCATCACACCTGGAAGCCATTACATCATCATCAGACTTCTCCTGAGCTTTATGATGAGCTGATTATTCATTGAAGCAGGTGAGGTGGAAGAGGGACATATCTAAACAGGCAGGATAACCGCCCTTGAGGAATGGATTTGGAGACCCCTGATGTTCATAAACCACCATATGTGTAATAACACACCATCGTATATATTCAAAACATGAGCTAAACAGCACTTTTGTCATTTGTTTTATGATTCATCTTATTAAAGTACATACAATTTAGCTCATTTAATGTCTGAAGCAGATAGTTTTTAAAAAAAGATTATAGAGCAGTGTTAATTATTGATTCAACAAAAATACAGAATGGATTTTGCATGAGCTGTATTATTCTTTTTTTCTCCAGGGTTCCTATGGAGTGGTGAGAATAGCTTATGATGAAGACTCGGAGCAGTACTATGTAAGTAAAATGATGCATTCAAGGTCATCTGTGCACCAGTCTGTTGTCACTAACGTATTCTGCATTTCACTTACACAGGCAATGAAAGTTGTATCGAAGAAGAAACTAATGAGACAATGTGGATTTTTGCGTGAGTGAAGTGTTCACATGTACCATCTGACATCATCATTAGGGTGAGGTCAAGGGTCATGACAGATGGACAGCCCATTACTTTTAATATATCACTTATGAACCAGACAAGTTTAAGACAAATATTATACATAATTGGACTAAATGCCATCTTAAACATATTCAAAGGACACAATTTAGTTTAAAATAGTTTTTAAATTAAAAATAGATTATATTTTTTGAATTACAAAGTTCGCAAAAGAAACATTCCTATGATATTTTCATCCTAAGATGTATTCAGTGTATATCTAAACACTATATTTTACAACATAATAATTGGTTAGGTGGAAAAAAAAAATTTCATACCTAAAAAGCAAGAGTTTTGGAAAAATAGCAGCATCATGGATGGGCAACAAAAGTAAATGTCAAATTAAACATGTTTTTTTTTCAGTTATCAGTTTGTTTCAGTAATATTGACAAATGTATATTGCATAGATTTATGCATTTATTCATTTTAAACTGTGTGTTTAGAGCATGGCATGAATAACATAGTAATCAAATATCAATGTATTCTGAATAAATGTAGTTTATTTATGAGTTTCATGATGAAATGAACCCAGAGCGATGGCAGAAAATTGTTACTTTCCAAACATTCACACTCATAAAACTCCTCAAATTTTTTAATACAATTTTTGGTTCTTGTTTCAAATTACATTTTCCTCCAAATATAAGTAATTACCTCCCCCCAAAAAATATAAGTTTGGTATAGATAATTAGAATTGCATTTTTTAAAAGCATTTATTAACCTTCCCTTGACTTCACCCATCACATATTTTTCTGCTCATTCTTTTCCTTTTTTTTGTCCTGGTGGGTACTCAGAGATGTGTGTGATTTCAGGCCGGTTACCAGCTCAGGCAGTAAACCCACAGCAGGATCCGTTCTCTAAAGCGGTGCTGCCTCTGGAGAGGGTGTACAAAGAGATTGCCATCCTGAAGAAACTGAACCATCATAATGTTGTTAAATTAGTGGAGGTAAATGTAATGACTCACACACTGTCGTCAACCTAGTGAACATGCGGCACACTAGTCAGTTAGTTCTTTAAGTTTTAGATTATTGTGAATGTGTCACAGAGGAAAGAAAACAGAAAAACAAACAAACTAGAAAAGTGCATTATGTACAGTGTATTATGACAAATAAAGTACTAATCATTTAGATTAAGTTCTAATCTAAATGTAGATCAAATGAGTAAAAAATTAACAGATACATAAAAAAAAGAATTAAAAATAAAAGAAGGATCCTAACAGTGAAAATATCCTTCAATTATTTGGGTATTTATAAACAAAAACTATACACTATATTAGCACAGATAAATAAAAAAAAAACTTTAAAAATGAAATACTAAAGTAAGCCCTTGAAGGAAGAGAGTTAGTACCCTCTTTTATGGTCATTCAAAGTCAGATTTTCTAAAGTTACATATGTAAGCCAAGGTGTTCAACACTTCAAATTTCTCGTGTTCAAGTTGTAAAGAGAAAGTGAGTTTCTCCATCATAAAAATTGTAGTAGCTTCAGTATATTATGTTCTATTTTAAAGGTTTTGTTTAGAACAGGAAGGTACTGATTGCAGAAATTAAAGGTAGACCTGCGGGAAAATATAAAATATAAAACTAGGGACAAAGTGACAAGAAAAGAGTTGTACTTCTAGTTTTAGTCAAGTCAATACATCATTTGGAAAAAGAAAAGAAAATTGTTTTTTCATGAATGTATTTGTGCAAAGTGGGAAAAATAAGTGACAGTTACGATAACGTGTCCTGCAGGTGCTTGATGATCCTGATGAAGATGGACTTCACATGGGTAGGGTATCTTTTGTTTTGGCTGACAGAATATATGTAATATTTAGAGGGAACTAAGAGGAGCACATTGTTTTAATTAATGAACAATTACATGAAACTGATACATTTTATATTTCTGTTACTTCAGAATGAGCCATATGTACTTATTGATTGGGTCAAATTTCAAGTCTTGTTCTGCTCTTATGATTCTTCTCATTGGTTAATGTGCTTTATTCTGATGGATATGTCAGTATTTTAAGACAACTGATGTTCCCTTTATAAAAATGTATTGAAAGGCCAATATCAATACCCACTCTGTGTAGCTACAAACTATAATATTAATGATAAATCTCACTAAATATGATCCATTTGGACTTTTAAGTTCTTGAGTCATACTCCATCTCAATTAAATCCTATTTATTTATCTTCAAGCCTTCGAATTGATGACAAAAGGGTAGGTTTTCTCCTGATTTTTTTAAAGTTCTTTTTTTAATTTACTGCTCTACACGTTTTTTAGAAAGCGCCTGCTTCATAGATTAACCCTTTGATGCATGAATTATGAGAACCTTAGTTAAGATGTTTTTCCTAAGTGTTTTTATTCCCCTTTAAGGCTGAAAAAGGCAATGTGATTGAGATGTTTTTAAGGAACCTATTTTTTATGGAGTTGGACAAATGTCCACTCAGTTGGACAACATGTGTTTAAGCTTTGAAGCAAAGAAACATGTATTTAAAACACAATATCAGAACACTATGAATTAAAAAAATATGAATGCAATTTTTGTTTAAGAAGAGAGTTACTTACAGTCTAATAACAACACGCAATTGATCTACATGTAAACATGTTAGTACAGAGAAAGTATTAAGAACAGCCAAGTTACAGTAATGATATGAACTGACTGATATGGAACTAAAACAACTGTAGAATAACTGTCCACTTTAATAACCAGTATGCATCAAAGGGTTAAATGTGCTAAATCTTACATACTTTCATAAGATGAATCAGGGAAAAGTTACAAAAGTGCTGGTTGACATTATGTTTTTAATAGATATGATGGTGTGTTATTCCACATGTATAGTATATTATGTACATGTATACAATGGATTTGTAAATATTTCACATTTTGACCCCAGACTTATCTTGGAAACTTGAGCCAACCAGCATTTATGATTTGAATTTTCTTTATTATAGTTGGCTTTTATTGTATGTAAACCATCTTAGAGTGTCATGAAAAATGCTATACAAATAAAATGTATTATTATTAATCAGTAACACCCATGTGGTAACATTTATATAGTTTTATTCTGGAAGCATTTTACATGTTAGACCAGTGTTATTTATTTTCTCAGACTCTTTTGAGCCTATAGTTGGAGCATTTGATCAGCTCCTGTGGTCTTTGGAAATGTGACATTCCATCTGTAATTATTTTGTTGCTCAGGCCGGTGATGGAAGTGCCTACAGACTCCCCCTTCACAGAGGACCAGGCTCGATTTTACTTCAGAGACGTCGTCCTTGGAATCGAATATTGTAAGTTCACAAATGAGCTGCAAATTCTTCTCATCACAATCACATCTGCTCACAAACTTAATTATAGTCAATTTCAACTAATTACAGTTATTAGTATATTTTTAGCTGATCAGTTTATTGGCATTATTTCCCCCACTTCTGTCTGCAGTGCACTATCACAAGATCATCCACAGAGACATTAAACCTTCCAACCTGCTTTTGGGAGACGATGGACACGTCAAGATCGCAGACTTCGGTGTGAGCAACGAGTTCGAGGGGACAGACGCCCTCCTGTCGAGCACAGCCGGAACCCCGGCCTTCATGGCACCCGAGATGATGACTGAGTACGAGCAGAGCTTCAGCGGGAAGGTGAGACCAAAGCGCTCCTGTGTGACAACTCTTACTCATGGTTTGTCTCGTTAATGACTCGGAGTGTGTTTAATTGCAAGACATTATCAAGAAATTACATCCAACCGCCTACTACAAGCTTTTCAGTAATGACCCACTCCTGATAATTACTGTGTTTGTTTACCAGGCATTAGATGTGTGGGCGATGGGAGTCACACTTTACTGTTTTGTCTTTGGAAAGGTAAGCAAGTTCACAACAGAAGTTGAAATAAAAAGTAAAGCAAACCTATTATTTAAATATTTAACGACTTCCCTTTTCCTCCTGCAGTGCCCTTTTTATGACGAATTCATTGTGTCCCTGCATAATAAGATCAAGAACAAATCTGTGGACTTCCAAGAGACGTAAGCAAACACAAAGACTTATATTACCTAAAAAAATGTTTGGCTTTGTTTTAACATTTGGTCACCAAACCACAGTGTTTTTAATGAGTCATACTGTAGATGTTTGTGTTTTAAAAGTATGTGACAATAGGAGTACATTCATCATGTTTATATGCCTGTTGCAATATGTCTACTGTAATTATATTTAATGTTTTCAGGTTTAATTAAACTTAATGCTTGTTCTGGAGACCTTTATTGACAACAAATGTGTGTCATTAATGCTTTGTTATATTTAGATTTTTTTTCAAATATTATACTTCACATTTTTTACATTTTATTATTTGATGACAAGTAATGCGTATTGACTGCATTACTTTTCTGTTATTGTTGGTATTTATCACACATATATGGCTGAAAGCAAATAATTTTTGAGCCATATTTCTCAAGTTTGTCTAGACAGAAGAAGCTGATGATTGTGAGCTTTACGTAACGGATAAATCAAGATGGGTTGGTTTGGTAATTTTTTTTGGTCACAATTTCTACATGAGTGACAGGAGACATGTATTTAAAACACAGTCTTTTTGCCTTTTTTGATTAAAGCAGAGGGTGCAGACCTGTTTGCTGATTTGAACATTCAAATCAGAGCAATGCCGTACACACTGGTTTCATATTTTGCTTACAACAGTCATAATTTACATTTTTAACACGTTAATATAAAAAGATTCATATTACCTGAAAAATCCTTTGCTTTTGAATGTGTCTTTTTTTGTTAGGCCATCGATAAGTGAAGAACTAAAGGACCTCATTGAAAAGATGTTGGATAAAAACCCAGAAACTAGAATCACCATCCCTGCAATTAAGGTGACGGAGAAAGACAAGTGACAACACTGTAATTGAAGTGTCAGATTGACACTAATGTTCACTCAGTATGCAGAAGTGTCGCCTTTTCATGGAAAAGATGTTTGGTGGCATTACAGCTCCATCCGTGGGTGACGGAGAACGGGTTGAATCCGCTTCCTTTGGAAGAGGAGCACTGTACGGCATTGGAGGTTACTGAGGAGGAGGTGCAAAATAGCATCAAACTCATCCCCAGCCTTTCCACTGTGGTGAGTTGGAGAGATATATGACACATAGATAGATAGATAGATAGATAGATAGATAGATAGATAGATAGATAGATAGATAGATAGATAGATAGATAGATAGATAGATAGATAGATAGATAGATAGATAGATAGATAGATAGATAGATAGATAGATAGATAGATAGATAGATAGATAGATAGATAGATAGATAGATAGATAGATGTTACAAAAAATTACAACACCATCATTGCAGTCTGTGCTTTCAGTTAACAAATGTACATATAATATATATACACATACACAGATATAAACACAGCGCATACACTATACATTTTTATCGAAACAAAAAAAAACAAAAGTATCTATACATACACACACACAGACATATATATATATATATTCTTCTATCCATCTTTATATATACATACACAAATATCTAATAACAATAACTACAATTATTAGCATTTTCATTTTTATAACTAATTCTGTCACTGAAAAAGGAATAGGTAGAAGCCTAGGCTGATTTGACTTATCCTATAGAACCCATAGAGTCACCAGCAGATCATTAATAAAATAACTATAACACACGAGGGGAAACAAAGAGGAAAAAAAAAACAATATTTACCTGTAGATTATTAATTTTACTCATATTAATTAATCATTTTAGATCGTACTCCTTTACGCTTTTAAGTAAAAACTTCTCCTGATTTTCACTCCTTTTTCTTATTGATTGATTTACATATTCTTTCTTCATCCCAAAATGATTTTCTTCAATATTTAAAAAAATATGTAACATTGAAATATTTTTCGTGGATCAAACTGGATGTTTACAGGAATTAATATTATACAGATGACATTTTGTTGATACTATTGCCATAAAAACTATTCCCAAATACTAACATTATATACTACTACTACCACTACTACTACTACTACCACCACCACCACCACCACCACTACTACTACTACTACTACTACTACTACTACTAATAATAATAATAATAATAATAACGCATGATGTCTGAGTATGTTTTATTGAACGTGCTTGCATTCTGTCCTGTATTCCTGGAATCTTATTTGACACTTGTGATGTTCAGCCTGTTACTGCAGCTCTTCTGCTGTCGTAACCAAGAAATGTCCTGTAAGGGATCAATAAAGTATAGTATATCTATCTAATACTGCCATAAAGTACTATTAAAAAGTATATGATAATATGGATTTAATCAGTGAATTGCACACAAAAGATTCCTTTAATTATCACATATGAAAAAACTTCCGGGAATGAACCTTAGTGCATTTATTACTAATGTACCGCAATGTAAAATGGTAGGAAATTCCAAAAATGAGCTCATATTTTGCCTTTCTTTTCTCATTTGATCGCGTCTCTGTCTTATGTCCACTGCAGATTCTGGTAAAGTCCATGCTGAGGAAGCGGTCTTTCAGTAATCCCTTTGAGTGTCAGAACAGACGGGCAGAGAGGTCCATGTCTGCCCCTGGAGGTCTTCTTACGTAAGTAGCCTACTCTGCAAATCCTGCTCCTGCTCTGCCAAACTGCTAGCTCTGCGATTAGGCCTCCAACAAAACAAAGCAGCAAGCAGATGCCGGGATAAAAATAGACCGAGTCAGTCGCACATATGTTTTGTCGATTTCTCTCATCTACTAAATTTGGGAATGTAAAAAAAAAAAAAAAAGATCTCTAGATACACATTAGTGAGATAATCAGTGAGTGTCTAGATATTGACAGTGTATTTGTTTTGTTTGGGAGGTCAAATTAACTGGTTGCCCAGGCAGATAAAAGCATTTGTCCTTTCCTGATAAGCTAAATGGAAGCCCCTACGGTAGCAGTAATGGCTTTGCTGCTTTTGTTTTCCATTAACAAGCCCATCCTGTCTGCGGGAGGCCACTGGCACAGCTAATTACACCTCCATGTGAAGAGATGTGGAGGGAGTCATAGCTATATCGCAGCACATGCCACTGCAGACTCCCACACAGGCGAATCTGTGGAGGGAGTACGGATCAAGGTTTCTGTACATATGACTAACGTTATATTCATACAGTAAAATCTTGCGCAGCAGAAGGTGTGAGTTGGACCCAAAGGGATGTTGTAATCCAGCCTGCAAAAGATCAAACATTTTCCATTGGATCTTCTTGGAGGGGTTTTGTGGCTACTTATGGATGTAAATGTGTTTCATCAGATTTTGAATTTTAAAAGACATTGAATTTTTAATACTGATTTTTTTTTTTTCATTTTTTGCACTGAAATTAAATATTGATTGAATTGATTTGTTTATTTCGAGCATTCACAGAATATATGCAAGTCTAAAGAAATTAATTTACACCCAAAAAGAAGTGAGAAGATGAATACACTTATATAATCCATCCATTCTCATCAATAAGTTTTAAATATTCACTCATGTCCTTCAACTATAAATGAACAAAACAGACCTAAACTCATTTACTGTAGAATCAACTCACTCAACAGGGTTTATATTATGGAGCCACAATGTGAATGGAATATAGAAACAATGTACATTCATACAATACATTCAACAGGTAACTTAAATTATAATTACATACCAACAATGGTAAGAATAAAACTACAATAGCACTAATGTTAAAGAACAGCACAGACCAGCGATGGTAAGAATAAACTAGAAGGTAAAGGACAAACACAGACCAACTAAATGAGGAACAAACACACATTAACATAAAACAGAATATACCAACCATACCACACCACACCACACCACACCACACCATACCACACCATACCACACCATACCATACCATACCATACCATACCATACCATACCATACCATACCATACCATACCATACCATACCATACCATACCATACCATACCATACCATACCATACCATACCATACCACACCACACCACACCACACCACACCACACCACACCACACCATACCACACCATACCACACCATACCACACCATACCATACCATACCATACCATACCATACCATACCATACCATACCATACCATACCATACCATACCATACCATACCATACCATACCATACCATACCATACCATCTTTATTCATAAAAGCACTTTAAAACGGACACAGCTGACACAAATCACTGCACACTACCAGACAACAGAAAGGCATAAAACACAAAACAGAGAAAGGAGAACAAGGCATTAAAATAAAATTACAAATACAATAAAAAGTACTAAAACTATACATATTGATGTAACATCAGCATTAAGACCCTCTGTTATATATTTTATACTAGGACCAGTTTATATGTTTATAGAACAGTTTAAATGTGTGCATATTTTAGGATTCCTTGTGTTGAATGTCCAGATGCTTCCACAGTTTCATTCCACATACAGACACAAAAATATTTGAAATTTGGGTAAATCTCCAAAGCCTCTCAGATAATGAACACTCTCCCGAATTGTAAACCAGGTTTTCTATATTGCTCGATAGTAATTTGTCAGATGCTTTGATTAGGACTATTGATGTTTAATATTTTACAAGATTGTGCATTTTTTTTATAGTTTTGAATGAATAAACAAGTGTTGGAACGAATAAACTGTTGTATAAATAAATAATTCAACTGTTAATATATTTCAGAATAAGAAAAAAATAATCAGCTGGAAAAATTCATATGCACAAATTTAGAAATTCACTTGTAAAAAAAATTTCAGACCACACATCCGGGCCACCAAGGACCAGCCAATTAAGTTACGTACGGTCGGTCATGTGACGCTGAAGCAGGAAGACGGTCAGCTACTGGTTTCCCACTAGACATAACATTGTCAATGATGCATGTGCTGTTTAAATAACCATATCTGGCTTTAACTGATTTTCAAAGGGATCGCTTTGTTATAAACGCCTGAATTTTTTTACATTCATTACATCTGATTTATTATTTTTGTTAAAGTTTACATTTGAATTTGCGCATTTTCATTTTTTGCAGCTGCATTTTTTTATTTTTTTTTTTTATTCTACATTGAGTTGGATTCAGGGACAAAACAAATCAGATATTTAATTTAATATCAGTGCAAAAAAACCCCATTGTTAAAAATGAAATGGCTTTTAAAATTAAAAATCTGATGAAACAGATTTACTTCCATAGATTCTCTGTTTCATTGCAGCAATTTGTAAAAAATAAAAATAAAAAATTAATCATAGATTTTCAAGCTGAACTCAGACTTCAGAAAAATTATGATTAAATCTGTTTTTAATAGGATAAGGGTTTATCACAACTTTCTGTATTTTTAAGTAGAGCCTATTATTTTCTAGAATCCTTTTATTGGATTGGTTGTTAGTACAACAGAAATCCATTTACATTATTGTCTCCGTCCTGTTTGTCTTGTCCTGCGTCCTATGTTAAAAGGAAGTGGCCATGACAAAAAGTCTTTTTTGTTTTCCAGCAAAGTGACCTTTCACAGTAAAGTCTGTTAGTATGAGCCAGTAGTTCTCAAATCCGGTCCTTGTGGCCCACTGTCCTGCATGTCTTGGTTATTTCCCTCTACTATCACACCGAGGTCAATTATTGATCAGCTCTTCAGAAGCCTAATAATGATGACAGAAGAGGGAGATATTTATTTTTTTGTTTATCATTTATTGTTTTTCTTTTCTTGTTTTTTTTTTGTTAATTTTAAGGTTTTTTATTTTTTCAAAATAATTTTTTTATTTAAAAAAGAGGGAGATATTTTTGTATTTTTAAAATATTTTTTATTTTTTTAAATTACATTTCTGAATTTATTTATTTTTTAATTTACAATTATTTTTAATTTCCTTTTTCCTATTTATTTGTTTTCTTATACTTTTTTTAGTATTTTTTTTTTTTTTAATAATTTAATTTTACATTTTTAATTATGCAGGACACTGGGCCATGAGGACCGGATTTGAGAAGCCAACATAAATAAACCTTTATAAAAATCATTTTGTTTGCATGGATTTTCTTACCTCCTTCAATGAGGTTATGTTTTTGCCAGGGTTTGTTTGTCTGTCTGTTAGTTAGCAAGATAACTCAAAAACGTATGGACAGATTTTGATGACATTTTCAGGGTAGGTTGATAATGGGGAGATCTGGACATGATTAGATTTTGGTGGTGATCCATGGGGGGTGGTGGGTGGGGGTCTACCTTTGGCGGAGTTCTGCACTCTGAGTGCTTTTCTAGTTTGCACTGTGTTCTCAAGTGCAAACACTAATAACAAGACGTGACACTGGAAGAAGACACCATGTTGTTAAAAAAAAAAACCCAAAGAAACCTCACATTGATTGTACTATTATCGCCTCTTACATCACATCTCCTTCTTGCAGAGGTTCTTGGGGCTTATTGGGGTCTTCAACTCAGCTTCATCCTTCCTTGAGGTAAATATTTCAGGAGCCATTAGGTTTGGCTTGTACATTTGATAAGAACACAGCTCATCAGTTGTTTGTGCAGCCTTAAGAGGATTTAAGACGATCAAGTCAACACAAAGTTCCCCCACAATGAGCTGTACTTAAAATAAATAGACGCACACACACTGTTGTCCAGTGCTTTGTGTTGGCTTTCCTGACTCTTGTCTCTTCTTGGGCTTGACGTGTTCAAAACGTGATGAGCTGTGCAGTTGAGGACGTGTACTCATGACATTTTTAGTCTAGTGTTACCGTCCCTGCAATCCTCCTCCCCCTCCTCTTCCTCCTTCTCCTCTTCCTCATCTGTGGTTTTCACTGAGCACCTTCAACCACATGATCCAGATCTTGTCACCCACAGGAAAATCAGCAACGATGGGAGCAGAGAAGGCGAGTTAGAGGACTTGTATGAAGATGAAACATTTATAGAATGTGCAGATTAATCCGTCAAAGAAAATATTTGACAAAAACAAAGGGCAAGCAACATTTTTTTTTTTTTTTAAACTTTATACCTCTGTTTTGTTTTTTCCAGCTTTTGCTTTTGCTTTGGCTTTTGCTTCTGGCTTGCTTATATGTGCTAATGTATGTAATTAATATTGACAAATAATAGAAATGAATGATTGTATTTCATTTATCAAATAATAACTGAAATGATTCTGTGCGTCTTTAAATTACAAATGTTTACTGTTGGAATGTTGTGAAAAATGTAAATATGCTTTAAAAGAAGATATTTTTACATTTTCCTTTAGATGCCTGGGACAATAAAGATTCTGATTTTGATCCTTGAGTCTGACTAATTGGAGAAAAGGGAGGATTTTTTTTTTAAATTATTATTGTTTAAAGTTCATTACTTGTCATACCACAGAGGTTTTTTTTGTTAAACCAGAAACGGTAGAGGGCAACATTGTGAAATATATAAATATTCCCTCTGTTATTTAGTCATGTTTCCTGTTAAACTTAATATCTATATATATTTACAACTAACTAACTAAATAACAATTGATTTCTGTAGTTAGTAATCAACCAAACCACATACAGAAACACTGGAAATAGGTCCTGAATTCAGTTAAAGGGACAGTTCACTATTTTTCACATGAATTTGTATAGAATTAGCGTCTTTTCTCTGGTGCACCCACAGTGAGTCGTGTTCTGGTCCGGTTTTGGTCAAAGCGAAAGTAGTCCCGGCAGGTTTCCTATTTCACAGAACAAAAACTTACAGCTACTTTCTCTCAATAGTGATCAATGCTCACTGCCAACAGCTGTGCGCCTGCACGTAGCAACCGCAAACACTCCCGAACAACTGATGAAAGTAGTTAGCTGAGGCGCACAGCTGTTAGCAGTGACTACGCGCAGTGATCGCTATTGAGAGAAAGTAGCTCCAAGCAATTACAAGGTGTGAGTTCTTGTTCCGTGATGGTTTTGTTATGCAAATAAATCACTCATTTGAACACATACTGTTTTGAGAAGAAACATGTTGCATTTTGGTGACCCCAGGAAACCTGCCGGGACTACTTTCGCTTTGACCAAAACCGGACCAGAACTCTACTCACAGGACACTGTCAGGGGTAAGTCAGCGTGGGTGCACCAGAGTAAAGATGTTGATTCTATACAAATTCATGTGAAAAATGGTGAACTATCCCTTTAACTGAGCAGTTGGTATCAGAGTAATGTGTTTCCTGGACCAGTAGAGGACAGCAGAGTCCTGTATTTAATCTGCATTATGGGCTCAACGCTCTCGTTTAATCTCAAAACGCCCTGTTCTGCTAAACTGCAATAAAACTAGACTTATCTTATCAGCTAAAGCACAGAGAAAAATAATCCCCATCAGGAAATCACTTTGTAAAATAAGATACTGTTGATATCAATCGTCATGACAACTGTTGCCATGACATAAATTAGCTTGCTTCCTCACAAAGTTAAAAGAAATAATTTTATTTTATACATATCATGTTCTTTATCAGGAATAACCCAATAGCTTTCTATTGCAAAGGAAAGAATTGGTAAATACAGCAGCAACTTACAAATACTGAGACGTTGAATTCCAATTAGATTTGTATTTTGTGGCATAAAGGAACGGGTTTGGGCAAAACTTCAATAAATATTGACAGTGTCAGCGGAGATTCAAGCATTTTCATTAGCATCACTGTTATCTCTGACAGTGGTGTTTTTGAAGTCACTGCTGGATACATTATTCAATGCCTATTGTATCTCAGCGCTGCTTCCTTCTCTCCTTTGATAGTGCTGTAAAAATAGATTGTTATGCACTGACGATAAGGAGGAAGGATGATGCTGCAAAATGTAGCATGCTGCTGCCAGTCACCATCACACCACCACCATCCTCATCAGCACAAGTTGGAGCTTCATTAGGCTGAGCTTTGAATTATCTATGTAGACATTACTGAGGTAAACCTTCAAAAACAAGACGACATGCGGTGGAGTGGGCCTGGTGGGTTCTCTGCATGTGTAGGTGGAACCATATATGATGGCCTGAGGTCCAGCAAATGGAGTGATAGCAACGCACAGGATGTTCAGTTCATTTCCATCCAGTGCTGCCAAATGATTTAAAATTTTAATCAGATTAATTACAGGATTGCTTTGGATTAATCATGATAAAAACATGTTATGTCAGTCGACTGTTTTCTCAGTTTGTTTGTTTTTTTTAATTGTACTCAAATTTACCACAAAATACACAAAAAAAATTGAAAAACCCAGCAACATTTCTCCAAAAATTAAACCAACATGAAAAAGTGATGAAAAATCCAAAACATATTCAAAAAGTATCCTAAAATACAAGGAAAAAAGCACCAAAAACTGGGAAAAAAAACACCCAAAATATATGCAATTTAAAAAAATAAAATAAAATTATATATATATATATATATATATATATATATATATATATATATATATATATATATATATATATATGCAATTAACCTTCAACAGTTTCAACAAAACAACTGTAAATAACTGTTCTATTAAACTGTTAAAAATTGTAATTAGATTAATGATGATGTTTAATTTGGACAATGTATTTCTACCTACTCTACTCTTCAGGTATTTTTATTTTTTTTATATATATATTTTTTAGTTACGCTGAGTAGCGATGAGGAGATGCACAAATATCTGAAGGTAAATGATACTTGAGCAGAGAAAAGAAAGAAAATAAGAATTAAGTGCAGCTACAAAAAAATAAAAGATTTTTATTCTGAAAAGCCTGGATGATGGATGACGTCAAATGAAATCAATTCTTTAAGAGTGTGGAGGAAATAAACGTAAATCTCGAAATATTCTGAAGCAAAGTGAGAGGAGAATATGTGGAAATATATATGTATTAACTGGATGTTGCAGTTTTCAGGTCCATGATGCTGATGATTAAAAGCATCAACAGGATATGTAATAAACACTGGCTGCTCTGTCGTCAGTGTAATCTTATAAAGTCTTACAGATGATACAGTTTTTACTTCTTTAGAGAGAATATTGATCCTGCTTTATCTGCTATGATATCAAATGTGAAGACTGGAGCTCATATTAGATTTAACTGCACTAGCGTGTGATTTAAAGGAATAAATATTGAACAAATAAATGGTACAAAATGAAAGGTTTTTCCTGCAGTGTTCCAAACTCGTGCTGAGGTCTATAAAAATCCACAAAAACAACATTGCAGGACAATTAAAATAATTATATGCGGTATCTTTTTTCCCCCTCATTTTCAATCAATGGCATCATACAGCTTTGGAAATGATTATCAGACCACCTGTGATTTTAGAAATTCAGAAACAGCCCTTTGACATGACCTTGATATCCTGTTCTGTGAGTGTTAAACGGATTGTTTACAACAGCAGATGTTCATTTATGGGATTTGTTACTGGGAAAAAAAACCCTCAGTGTTCATTGCATCAATTTATACTCTATATATTTATTTATTTATTCATTTGCAAAAAAAAAAAAAAGACATTTCATTTTCCAGATTTTTGCTTCATATTTGGGCATTTTCAGTCGTGAAAAATATTGACTTTTCACTTTGTGTTACTGATCTAATAAATATTTACAAAGCGGTACATGGTGGCTTTCAACATATCAGAAAAAAAGTTCAATTTAATATTCATCAGAGGGTAATATTTAACCATTATTGTCTGTGTGAGTTGGTGCCTTATGCAAGCTGTGTTTGCCTCTTTTATCATCCTGTATCCTCAAGTAGCCTTTAGCCTGTGCAGCCAGAGAGAAGATTGTTTAGACAATGATCACATAATACATGTATGTTTCAAACAGCTGTCATGCATTTATGCCAAAATAGGACACAAGCTACTGGTCTCTGACATCGTATATAGGAGACCATTTGTATTCCTGCAGTCAGCCCATTTTTCTGTCGTTGCAGTTATGTGAAGACCAAAGAGGAGTGTTTCTGAGGAAAGATTTCTGTGGAAACAGTTGCCATGCAACAGCACAATACTGCGCTCATACAGAGTAGTAACTTCACTGTATGACTGCTCTTTTTCCTCAGCTTGTTGGCTGAGTAGTAATGCTTCCCTATTACAATCTGCACTGGTCTATTTGGTTGTATTTGTCTCTTGGTATTGCATTTCTAAATACAGTGCAAGTTTTTTTTTTTTTTTTTTTTTTTGGGGTTGTAATGTGGTGTTTCATCGACGGCCATGATGAGGAAAGTTTGTTTCAGATCCTGGTCCCACATCCAGACTCAGATTCAGTTTCTACAACCAGATCCAGATGTAGTACAGCCTCAAACATTTCATCAAACACTGACCCTTGGGTTTTACCGTTAACCCTCTTCCTCTCTAAACAGTCACCCCCCCCCCCCCCCCCCCCCCCTTTGTTTTATCCACCCACACCTCACTAGCTTCTGTATCTGTGCACACGTTATGTACGACAAGTGACCCCAGTGGTCCGCTGTCAGCTGACATGTGCAGTACATACCTTCAGGCATCAAAACGGAGAGAGGTCTTTCTTTTTTTTTCCCTCTCCTCTGTACACTGTTGGGAATCCCCTGTGCCCACATACATAATGAGTCACTGGTTCAGGCGTCAGGTAGACTCAAACTCACTGAAAGATATAATTTGTTAACTCATGTGGCACCCAAGGAGCGCAAAGAAACAAAAAAAAAAAAATGACTGCAAAGAAATGTCTCAGATATATAATGTGTGCAAATGCAGCACACAATGCACAAAAACTGAGCATTGGTTACTACATATTATTACAAATCTATGTTAATCCAAATGAATCCAGAAAATGTCATATTGCCTTTTAGTGAATACATGTTAAATATCATATCATGATCTTAACTAGTGTGGGAGTCTACAAATAGTTCACCCTTTAAACTTCCAAGGTAATCACTCAAAAATATTAATCAAACCACCCAAAACTGTCCCAAATGTCACATGACCTAATGTAGTTTGACAACAGACATTCTCACACATCGGAAGATATAAATCATTTTCAGATAAAATA
This sequence comes from Siphamia tubifer, assembly GCA_020466265.1. NCBI lineage: Eukaryota > Metazoa > Chordata > Actinopteri > Kurtiformes > Apogonidae > Siphamia > Siphamia tubifer. The sequence continues at coordinate 39,972,266 of CM035795.1, read as the reverse complement.
ACCACAGCAGGTACAATCGCTCCATTTGTTCAAAAATAAAAACGACAAACAGCAGATCTGAACCTTTATGTCTCATAATTATTCACAGAGGAACCATATTCCAACAAACACAGTCATAGTCCAACAAAAACTTACAAAAGAAACTATAAAGAATGTTCAAATGTAGTTCAAAATTAAATCAAAATATCAATAAATATCCCGAAATGTTTTATCTATTGCATCATTTAACAGGATATCCTAGTTTTCATCTGAATATTTTCATTTATAATATAATCAAACACTAATTTCATGTTATCAAAATGGTTGAAGAACAGCAGTCAATTGATTTTATGAATAAATTTAGGTGAAATTTTGTGGAATTTTAACGGGTTAATACATTTCTTGTGCAACTTCACACTATTGTCTGTTAGACAAGTGGTGTCGTTTTGCATCCAGTCTCTTTTCACTTCAGTTTTTTTGTCCTTATGTGGGAAAGTATGGTAACATTTCTGACAGGCATGACTGAACAAACAGCAGAGAGACACATGGTAGTTTTTACATATAGATGGTGATAAATATAAGTATTTCACCATGTGTGGCCTCACCCTTCTGTCTAACAGGTGACCTCCTGACTTTTGCATGACTGCTGAGGTTCCTGCAACTGTTCAACGGTCCATGAAGTCACTTACTCAGCATTAGTGAGGCTAAATATTGGAGCAACACGGAGATCCACCCAACAAGCCACAACAAGAACAGTACAAATTAACCCTTGTGCAGCGTTAATAAAAACTTCCTTTGTTGGCGCTAGTGGCTTTTTTCATTCACTAACTTTGATAGCTGTAAAAAATATATCATAACAATAGTTTTTTGTAACTTTTTTTGCACAATGATGTTAATCAACCTCAGTCCTGATCAAAACTACAAAATATTTTTTTTTAAATAAGAAAAAAATTAACCCTTTAAATGACAATTTAGAAAAGAAGGTCACTGATTTTGGGAGGAGAAAAACACAAAATTACCTATTTTCAATATAATAAATGATCAGAGACAAGACTTTTTTTCTTTTTTTTTTTTTTTTTTTTTACATATTATTACAGTCTTGGATATGTCAAAAATTTGTAATGTCTTTGAAGCATATTTAGTTTTTGTGCAGCATCAGATTTAAAAAACAAAAAACAAACAAAAAAAACTCCCTTTGGTGACATTAGTGGCTGTTTTCATCCACTAACTATAAAAATATATCAGAAAGATAATTTTTTCTTTTTTTTGCATAAAGTTGGTAATTAACATCAGTCCTACCAATTATTATTTTTTATTGTATTTTATTTTATTGTATTTTTATTTGTTTATTTATTTATTTTATTAAAATTGACCCTTTACAAGCCGATTCAGAGAATAAAGACCCTGATATGGGAAAAAAATACACATAAAATTACCCATTTTCAACATCAAATTGGTTTGTAAATGGTACATTTTTGTATTTAAAAAATTTATAATTTGATCAGGACTGAAGTTGATTAACAGATTTATGCAAAAAAAAAAAAATTAAAGAAATATTTATCAGATATATTTTTACAGTACTCAAAATTAGTGGATGAAAACAGCCACTAACGCCACCAAAGGTATTACATTTGCCGACAGTGACTTAGCAAAAATGATGAAAGTAAATGTTCAAATTGTATGTAAAAGTAAGGCTTACTCAGCAAAAAATCATGCCATTGATTTGAGTCAATACAATGAAAGTTATGGCAAAATTAAGAGGAAATATTACAGTTAATGGACGTTTTTTGCCTCTAAAGCCACACAAGGGTTAATACTTTCTAATGAATATTCTACTATGGATTACCAAAAAAAAAAACCATGTAAAGGGTAGAAATACAGTCCTAAAGTATTTGTGAGATTTCATACATGTATTTTGAAATAGAGCATTAATAAAGACAATCATGTTCCTGAATCCTTTTGACAGAGATGTTTGCTTGTGTTCTAGTGATGGTGTTATTTTGTCACAGACTTAAAAAAAAAAAAAAAAAAAAAAAAGAACAGAGGAGTGACGTAACTGTGAAACAGGAGGGGGAATTTAATTTTAGACTCACCTTTTTAAAAACCTGACAAACCCTGTGCTCTTCTGAAAAGTCACCTCCTGTATCATTTGGAAAAACCCGTTTGATTATCACAAATGGAAAATGGCAATTTAGTTAACGATTAAATTAAAATAAAAAAAAAAAAAGACAGATGGTGAACATTTGGAAGATGAAGCTCTCCTAAAAGTCATGTGATAACACTCTCATCACACCGCTGCCTATCAGATTCTGTGTATGCTGGGATGTTTTAGGACAAGTGCTCCTTAAAATAGTCTCTTAAAACCTTCAGCTGAACGTTATGGTGCTTTTTGATAAATAATACAAAGTCTAAATGTTATCTTGAATTATTCATCTGGCAGCAGTCATGCATAACAGCTGTCTTTGTGCCCCAAAGAGCGCTCTTTGTCTCATCATAATTTAAACATAAAAGGAAAAGCTATAATGTGGACGAATGACACGGTAAAACATCGGACCTGATTATTTTTTACCATGTGTGTGATTTGTTGCCACGTCCTGTGTTTGCTCAGCTGAAGGTAAAAATGATGAATCAGACTTCCATAACTGAAGACATGAACTCTCACCATCTATACAGAAAAAACAGTCTCTATAGTGGAAAGCCTGTCACATTGATGTCTCTGGTCTATTCACTGTCTACTCACAGGCTGCAGGGAGGCCTATTTATAGATCTGTCTCTGTTCTCTACTTCTACATCGGTCCCCTCATTCTCTCCATCTCTCTTTACTCTTACCCCCCCTCCCCTCTCTCTCTCTCTCTAATGGATTGATATTTCTGGAGCTGTACAACTATTATCTACTTTGCATCTTTGAGGTGCACATCACATAGTGTCACATCATAAACTTTTCACAAATTTGACTTGTCTTCCTGTTTGATACTTGCTGGTGGACAAAAATATAATACTATTTAATGTTAGTGATGAGCAGGAGCGTCACAGCCATTTAAAATGTGGGGGTGTTCTAGGTTGTGGCCTGTGAGCAAAATTTTCTGAATCTATCATCGGATAATTAATGAACAATTATCCATTAATGGCTAAATTTTTATATTAAAAAAAGTAATATATGGCCAAAAATAATAAGAAAAACATTTGTTTTACGTCAATGAAACATTTATTCAATTCATAAGTCAAAATTATTAGATAAAAACTCCAAATTATTAGATAAAAACACTGATATAAAATCAGACACTGATTTTACAGACACTGTTCCTCTTTTTTCTTACAAAAAATGTTTTGTCCATGTCAGTGGAGATGACTAAAAATATGTTCCTCAGGGGTAACATCACTGAAAAAAGTTTGAGAACCACTGTCTTAGGGTAAATGTCACAGAACAAGACATAGTTTAGTTAACTTAGTTTAACCACAGCATCAGTTCTCATTACTTACTGGTTAATGACTGTTTGTTAACACAGTGAAGACGAGCTGTTTACACTACAGGCGAACTGAGGTGCGCTTCATTTATATATGCTGTTGTGCCGCCCGGGCGGGTAAACAGTTTAAACCATAGATATTGTAACAGCCCCACAATGTTATTGATGTTTGTTTGGTGCGATTGCTACCGACAGTAACCGTTTATCCTGAAATAAAAAGTAGGTGAGACCAACTCTCGTTTCCTGGAAAAAGTGAAGGGTATAAAATCATCTGGTTGGAGAAGTGGGGGTGTCGCAACACCCCCATCCCCCACGGATGCGATGCCCATGATGCTGAGGAATAGCAATGAATTAAAGCTTAAACCTTACCTGTCACTCGATGTCATGTTTCACCTTTGACCTCTCAACTCACAAACCAATTAATCTCGCTCCATTTTCTTTTAGGACCAGACACATCTTCTTCTTTTTCTTTTTTTTTTTTTTAAGTTTTAATTAGTCGTGAGCCAAGGCTAACACTTGTTCCTCAGAGGATTAACACTATCTATGACACATGGCGATGGATGATGAATGGCTCAGTCTTGACTAAAACTGGCCTGATCCAAATAGGGTTGAACTCTTCTCAGTGCAGACATTTGTAGACACAAAGAAAATCTGCATTCAGTGTGGATTTAACAAATGAAATCAATATCGGCTGTAACAAAGCTTTGAAAATGGGATGAGCTTTTTAAGAAATAAATCACGAAAGCTCAAATGGCTGGAAACCAAAGCAGTTCATTATTTGAATAAAATAATTAATGGAGTGGTTAAAATTAGGGTTAATTTCAGGGATTATCATAAATACAAACAGCTTATTTGGTTTGTTTCTTTGCTTTGTATTTGAATTAAAATGTAGAAGAAGTCCTAACTTTTGTAAATAAAAATAAATAATGAAGTATCTCCGTATTATACATTTTATGTCCAATACTTTCTGAGTTTAATATCCTTGGGTTCTGAACCAAACAAAATATTTAAGGATTACATCTTGGACCCAGAAGGACCCTGGTTCGATTCCCACACCAGACCTTTATGTGTGGAGTTTGCATCATCCAAACACATGCACTGATAGGTTAATTAGTTAATCTAAATTGTCCATTTGTCTATATATGTTCAGCTGTGAGATGAACTGGAGACTCATACAGGGTGTACCAGTGACCCCTGTGACCCTAGGGAGGATAAAGCAGCTTCAGATGACGAGATAAGACATCTCCTGCCTTGGTAAACACTTTTCTGACAATTTTTCAAACCAAACCATTAATCAATTAATAGATAATATTGTAAAACAGGTTAATAGTCAAAATAAATGACTATTTTCTGTGGCTCCGATTACATCTACTGTACAAATATGTTTACATCCTCATGTTGCATTTACTGTCCATAACACCTCATTTCCAATTCATTGCTATTGTTATTATTATTATTATTATATAAAACATTAATATTACAACTGGTGCTTTAAAGGTAGGGCTTCATAGCATCTCATTTTAAAAAGCTTTTACATGTAAAAAAAAATTGCATTTTGCTTATTTTTCTATCTCTGATTACAATTTGTATGTGTGTTATTTCCTTTTTTCTGTATTTCTGCTGTTGTTTTATCTTTGCTGTTTTTTAAACTTTTTAATTATCTGTGATTTGCAGTGGGGTGGTATTTTGGTATATCCCTTGTATGATACTTTATAGAAATATAGTGTTTATTTATATATATTATTGTTGTTGTTAAAGGGAACAAAAGAATTCATCAATAAAATTATTGATTTTAATGAATCTGAATCCTTTAAAAATATGTGTTGGTAAAAGTGCAGTGCAGTGCAGTGCAGTGCAGTGGTGGTAGAGCAATGATGCTGACAAATTTACTCCAGTGGTTTAGAGGGTATTCGCCTATGGGTGACATAATTATGGTTCAATGATCACTTGTGTATTGTCAGCCCAGAATACTTGCCTGCCTTCAGGGAAATAATGCCTCTTTTGATGAAACTGATCAGACAACCACGTTACTTCATCCATGGGACATGTATACATTTCTGTTTTTCGTAGGTATTCCATAGATTTGACCTTTTAAATATAATCTCCACAGATGTGTATACGATCAATCAAATAAACAGATTTGCATAGATGTGTATGTTTGATGCAAACAGCTGCATTGTTTTATGACAAAAATCTATTTTTATTTTAGTTTCATTTAACAAAATTGTGTCATGAGGAGTGTTAAATTGAATTTGTAGCTGCTGTAGATTCAATTATATGACCATCAGCAGGCCCTGAAGTGTTTTGGGATGTGTAATAGTACCAGAATTTACCAATAAAGATGACACCAACGTCCCTGAAAAGTATAGCGGTGCATTAAAACACAGGCTCTAAGACAGGTTGGTGCTGAATCCTAATGCCTCCTGTGTGCTTTGAGCTTTCATTTTTTACAGGATGCAATAGGTGTCTGAGCAGTGCAGCAAGGCGCTGGGCTAATAGTGGGATACTTATTATAGCCCTAGCAACAGGAATGGGATTGGTGGCTGAGGAGAGTGAGCCTATCAGCTATTGGCTGGCGAGGAGGAGCGTTCAAAGCACAGAATTTCATCTCATGAAAGGTTCAGTGCAGCAAGCTGCAGCGAGAGGCTGCAGTCTGAGGGTGGGCGATCCAACAGCTTGCCACTTCAGCTTATCAATCACTGTGGGGGCTCCACTCCTTGTTTGAAATACACAGATTTTTATAATAAGTTGGATATGCTCAGCCTTTGAGTGAAAATGACTCTATGCACGGTCATCCAAATGCCAAAGGGATGCAGGCTCTCCATCTATGGCGCATCACAGGATGCAGGATCTTATTTCTTATTATTCCTCTGCTGCGACCATAAAATGTGTTGTCTTTTGAAGCAATATTCTTTGATCTGTGCCCTAATTTAGCTAATAATTAGCTAAGTGCTCCTATGAAAAGCCTCATTTAAGACACAGTAGTTGTGTGAGCAGGCAGAGTCTCTGCACTGCAGCTAATACTCCATCTCATATATAGTATGTTCACCCACAGACACACATGAACCAGTGCATGCATGTACAATACATACATACTCTAACTCCTAATTTGGACATACACATAGACCAGTAATGCAACCCACAAAGGGTTACATAAAGTCAAACTGACTTCCTCTACCATTGTGTAGGCTGACATTCTCATTCTCTTCTTCAATATTGTTTCAGAAATGAATTTACGGGATGAAAACAAATGAGCTGTGGTGTTTTGAGCATGACTGTAATCAAGAGAAAAGAAAAGAAAGAATAATACTGATAAACAAATAACTTTAATGGGCAACAGATGGCAACAAAAATTTCAGAGCATACAGTTTGTAAATTGGTTTCAGCTAATGTCTCCCTTGACTTCCAATAGGTCAGATCTCTTCTTTCATCTAATTAAAATGATTTTTTTCCCTTCTTCTTCTCTGATCTTATATTCGTATGTTTTCATGTCACAGAAACAAGGATCTAAATCCAAAATAATGAAAACATAGAAATTAAAAACAAAAACACAGATAACAGAGAAAAACACAAATAATTTAAAATAGAAAACAATGCATGTATTCTTGGCAATGAGTGAACGTCTCCGGACATGGTTTCTGAAAGGACTAAAAAAAACTAAAAGTGAGATTAAAAAATTCCAATTCATTCCACAAATCCACTCATTTTTATACATGTAACTAAAAACAATCCAAGTGTTGGATTTGGCTCCATGCTAATATGTATAAGTTGTGTGAGCAGTTGCGCAGAATGGCATTAGGATTTCATGCTATTTGTCTGGCAAACCTTCATGACCATCAACTTTATACTTAGTTAAAAATAAATCAAAGCAGCTGTGACATACAGTGTGAGCTCATGGAGGCTGACTCATGATGGTGGCATAATTGGCATACATGAACAAGGTTATGTGACTGACCTTAAGGCTTTTGGTTTCTCTCTTAAGCCATCAAATGGGAAATAAAAAATAATGTCCCCAAAACTGCCATCTCATTTATTTCTTATGAAAATAAAGTCCCAAAAACTGCTATCTGTTATAATATATTAATGTAATAATCTATAGATCTAGCAGCAATATGAAGATAAATCCATTCAGCAACTTTCTGTGCTCTTAAGCAGCTTCCTAGTATCTAAGGTTTGTTCTGAAGATGTTAATTCTCACATTTGTTAATCAATAACCCATTCTACTGAATAGCCTATGCTTTTCCTTGTCAATCTATTTGTGCATTGGTGTTGAATATTCATACCTATGTGCTGTGCAGAGTGTTGTACAAGTAAAATGAGGACCCACTGAAGGGAACATATTACATTTTTGCATACATGCTTGCAGGAACGTAAAATACTGGCAGATAAATCCTTTTTCTGTAAAGGTTGACTTGCAAATGAGGCATATTAAATAAAGATACAGGCACAAAAAAAGCACATACTGTACTCAGGGCACAAAACAAAGTGTTCAAAACATTTTCTATGAAATGGCTTTCCTTAAAAACATTTTATGGGTGACGATACAACAATACACTAGACCACCACAGAAATGGTGCATTTATAATTTAGTCATATTCTTTTTTATTATCATAGCTATTATTTCGGTTCTTGTGCAACTGCTACATAATGACTCACATTCAAGATATTTTGTCACTCAGGAACAGCTAAAAGGTATAAAAACAAAAACAAAAACAAAAAAAAAGTATACTGTCAGAAATAAAATATGGTCCATGTTGTGAATTAATAACAGAAACATTGAGCCTGAAAACTTCACCATTATTAAAACTGGATAGCATGACAGAAAAAAGTACTTAAATACTGTTCAAAGAACAAAATATATCATAATCATACTTCAATGTGACAAACACCAGTTGGTAAGATTAAGTGATCACTGGTGGATTTTTATCTTCCTTTTTTTTTTTTTCTTTCATTAACAAATTAAATACACATATTGCATGTCACTATAGCAACGCCCATTACAGGTCAATTTTTACGATCACCATTTTGGTATAGCAAATCAAAACCATAACAAAATGAAATAAATTAGAAAGTAGAAATTAACATCAGACAAAGCCTGTTTTCTCAATCATATGAATACTTAACACCCACAGTATAAGTTAATAAAGTCAAGCTACTGTATATAAATACATCACCAGCATGCACAATATTGAATAATCGATATTATTGTTGTCATCATCTTACACTGAAGAAACAGTATAGTAGGCAAGTGCATTTAATAAAACAAACACAGAAGTAAACCACAAACTCTGAAGCTGCTTTAATTTTTTCATTTTTTTTTTTTTTTTACTTTTTTTGTGTTATATTGTTAAGTCTCTGCCTTTAATAATCTTCACCTCCAAAAGAATCTATGGTTCCAGTGACATAGTTGGAGAAGGAAACCGACTATTCTGTGAGATGCCAAATACACTTTAGACAGAAGAAAGGGATTATGTTTTTTTTTTGTTTTGTTTTGTTTTGTTTTGTTTTTTATTCTGTAATTTTACTCAAACTTATTTATTATTTCCAAAATTTACGGGGCAATAATAATCCATTTAAAACGTTCTCTTTTCTCATTTGTTAGTGTGGAATTAACGTCAATGGCGTTCGGGGCCCTGTCTCATATACGAACTACTACTGGAACCAATGCAAACTATTTTTGTGAGGCATTCCCATTCAAGCATTTTCTCTCTCAAGTGACTCAAATGCATCTCTATCACGCAAAAACCTAACTAAGCAGCTTATCTTGATAGAACAAGATCAGTTCCTATGCCAGTGTGAGGCTGCCATTTCAATCCAACAACAACCACTTCAGGCTGATTGACTGACGTATCAGTGGTTTTGGCAAATGTCAAAGAGAAAATCAAGAAGACGGAGGCCCTTTCAACTGTATATATATTTCTATATATATTTAAACTAAGATTTAACCTCCACTCTCACCTCTCTTTTGATTCTTTTCTTTTAACACATGGAAAAATAAAGAACTGCTGCTGCGGTAGTATCATCGGCAAAAGCGGCTGCCAAAGTCCACCGGCCCTTCATATTTTTTCGAAGTGTGGTTTCTCTTTAATTGTTGCCCTCCCCTCCCTCGTCATCCTGCTGGTCACTTGTCCACAGTGTCAAGTTGTCTCGGAGCAGCTGCATGATGAGAGTGGAGTCTTTGTAGGAGTCCTCGTTGAGGGTGTCGAGCTCGGCGATGGCGTCATCAAAGGCGGTCTTGGCCAGATGACAGGCCTGCTCTGGGGCGTTCTGGATCTCGTAGTAAAACACAGAGTAGTTGAGAGCTAAGCCCAGGCGGATGGGGTGGGTGGGCTGCATGTGCTCTTTGCTGATCTCGTGAGCCTCATTGTAGGCCTTCTCCGACGACTCCACCACGGTGGCCCTCTTCTCTCCCGTGGCCACCTCTGCCAGGTACCGGTAGTAGTCGCCCTTCATCTTCAGGTAGAACACTTTGCTCTCGTGCTGCGTTTCGCTGCAGTTCTTGATCAGGAAGTTGTCCAGAAGATTGAGCACATCCTGGCATACGGCCTCCAGCTCCTTCTCAATCTTCTCCCTGTAGGCTCTCACCATTTCAATCTTCTTCTCGTTGCCATCAGCGGAGGTTTTTTGCTCAATGCTGGAGATGACCCTCCAGGAAGAGCGACGGGCACCCACCACATTCTTGTAGGCCACAGACAAAAGGTTCCTCTCTTCATTAGACAGGGCCTCGTTCAGCTCTGTTACCTGGAAAATATAGAGAATCCATCATTTAATCGCTAAGTTATGAGCGTAAAACAAGAGCAGGAGAATGCATCATTCAAGAAAATCTACAAAACTACTTCTTCAGCCCAGTGATCAGTACAGGAGATGAGCAACATTTCATTTGTCATATGCAATTCCTAGTTTCCATGGCAATCCATTCATTTAGTGCACCACTAGTTCCAGCTGCCACGTGGACAGCTAATGCTAGTTAGTGGAGAAGCGATATTCAGGATAGTCGGCAGTGGGGGTTGGGACTGGGGGAGGCAAAAGGAGTTCTAGAGATGGCTAAAATATTCCCACGGGCGCTCCAGGGCAGCTGCAATGTAAGTGAAAACCATCACTGCATAGGACGGTTCACATGTCCCAGTGACCTTCTCTCTGGCTCAAACTGACCTTTTTACCTGTCTGAAACACTGTGCCTTGACATCACTCCAAGTTGGGCCGTTAAATTTAGATTTTGACACATGAAGATGTTGGCTAATACACTATTTAAGCTGTCATGTTACTATAAGAGCACATATGACTCAGGACAAAGCTATTTCCAAGCTGTGTTTTAACATGGTTTCTTCCTGATCAATATGCTGAAATGTGCCGTATAATAACTACAAAGATAATAATGTCAGCTCGGGTGTAAAAAAATAAATAAATAAATAAAAAAAATTTTTTTTTTTGAGAGAGAAAAAAGTATAATTGGCTTTAATCTGACATGCCTCTCCTTGATGTTTTGACATTCTCCAATCAGGCAGAGGAGCACAAACATGGCGCAGGATCGCAGACGTCACACTGAGGTGATAGAGAGGAGGATACAACCTATAGATATGGAAGGCCGTCATACTGCCTGTCCAGAATATGTCTCAATATACCTGCAAATATTATTTAAAGTGTAAATTGTAAATGTGTGAAATTTGCAGATAATAAAATGACTCAGCTGCTGTATTTGTATCAAAACAAATGGGTCACCACTCTGAATGCAGTGAACAGCTGTTTGAGAAGCTGTGCCAGTTATACTGTTATGTGTAAAAAGAGAAAAATGCTGAAAACACACAACAGTGATATGGATATAGTCTTGTGTTCTAGGGATATTCTGACACTAAACGGTCCTGTCCAAAAACCTAAAATCTACCAAAATCCTGCTATGATGAGGTATTATTTCATGTAAAATGCAAAGGTCGTTGGTTGTCGCTTGTCATTTCTGGCTGCAATGCAATGGCAAGGGATTCCCTTTGATTAGAGAGTGAGAGTACACACCCCTGCAAAAGGGCCTAGTTTGGACCGCACTGACATGGCAGATTGTTTAAAGGGAAAGGAATCCCTCCCTGCACACACATCATCCCACCTCCTGCAACCAGAAACCCTCGATGACAAATGATCCACAGGGGTTCACTTCATCGCTTCTAATGAACATGAGCCAAAAATGTTCCTCCTCTGAAGCAAGTATGATGATTTTAATCAGTACATGAGTTCAAACAGGCCCAGACTAAGACAACCAGGATGCTATTGAGTCCACTTTAAGTTGGTGTGACACAGCATTTTTCGCCCCCTTGCTCAGATTTGAACTCTATGGTGAATCAAATTCCCAGAATTTCTTAAGAGGCCAGAGGGGGAGGGAGGAAAAAAGAAAAGAAAAGCAGACAAAGACTGTGTCCTCTACACTGGCCAATAAGAGCAAAGGAAGATCCTGTGAGGCAGGCCACCCATGTCATCCTCTTTCCATCAATGTTGGCAGCAAATATTACTCTACTTTAATCAGGGTTATTAACCCAAAATGACATGAAATTGCTGTTTAGATATTATGAGGAATCTGCTTTGACACTGGAGCAGTACATGCAGTAACAAACACTGATAGAACCATGAGAAATCTGGCAGAAATAACCTGAATATGAGAAGAGAATACACAGCTCTGTATCAAATCTGATCATATTGACTCACTGCAATATGACAAAGAATATTCTAGAGAGATTCTACTGCCTCCTACGTTTGTTTGGAGTAAAGAGCAGATACTGGGGTCTGGAAGAAGCGTTTTTTTTTTTTATTAACGCCTTTTAAAAAATTTGATTAAATTAAATTAAAGAATGAATGAAAGAAAAAAAACCTAAACCTTGTTTACGCGTACAGAAAATGAGAATATTCTGTTAATTTATATTATTTAGATGAATGTGACAAAGAGAGGAAGAGGAGAAGAAGGAGGAGGAGGAGGAAGACGAGGAGGAGGAGGAGGAGGAGGAGGAGGAGGAAGAGGAGGAGGGGGGTAGCAGCAGTTGATAGGCTTTTTCCGAGCAACCTCACATGGTTCCCAGCAGCAGCAGTAGCTTTTATAAATTCGGCATAATGGAGGAAGGGGAGGTGGGGTGGTAAAGGGAAGGGGGGAAACAGCAAATGAAACAGACTAAGGCTATTCTATGGTATAGACTTGTGTTCTATGAGAGTGATCAAACTCAGGCCCATATGCAAGACATTGTAATATCCCTTCATTGAACAGCACAGCCGACAAAAAGGCACCGCCCAAGGAGTAGACCAACTGGAATAGAGTGAGAAAAAAAGCCACAGAGCTGTCAATGAATTAGCCACTGCATAAAAAATACAGCAGAATCCTATTTTTCCCTAATCCCTCATTGTGGTGTGATGATATCATGCCAGTGTAATCCCAGTTTTTTCTGTCATCAGTCAATCAACCGAGATTGAGGGCAGTGCCTTTTTACGCACAGTGGTCAGTGATACATCATTACGCATAAACATCCAAAACAGTGCTCTTATTTTTCATAGACTTACCGATTTCATAGCAGCAGCCATATCATCATATCTCTCAGCCTGTTCAGCCAGCCTGGCTTTCTGCACCAGCTGCTCGCGATCAACCATTTTTCGGGTATTTGGTTGTTTTGTCGAGCCGCTCTACTCGGGTTTTGGGGATGAAATGATTGATATTTTAATCGCAATGCAGTGAAATCCTACGCGAACCTAATGCTGCAGCTGTTCCCTGCTGTCTGTCTGTGCTCCGTGCAGACGGGACACCCTCTCCTCTCTCCCTCCCCCTCCTCACACACTCTCCCTCGGCTGCGTCATCACTCAGAAAGGTGGGTGTCTGTGCCAATGATGTAACACCCCATACATGGGCACCAGAGGGCCAGGCATGTGGGGAATGGATGGGAGCAGCGCTGGGCTTTGGCCTTCTGGGAAATGGAGTTCTCTGCGGTTGCATGTCTGGGCCAGGGGCGTGTCCCGGTCTATCCCCTATGGGGGTCCCAGTGTGACACAGCACCTCTAACTGAAGGGTGGGTGACAAGATGGACCAGAGGACTGGGGTAAAATTTAGACTGGCGTGGTTATAGCCTACTGGACATATCACCTCATCTAATCTAACCTCACCTCATCTCATCTCATTGCATCTCATCTCATGCCATCTAATCTAATCTCACCTCACCTCATCTCATCTCATCTAATCTCATGTCATGTCGTCTAATCTCATCTAATCTAATCTCACCTCACCTCATGTCATGTCATGTCATGTCATTTTATCTCATGTCATCTCATCTAATATCACCTCATCTAATCTAATCTAATTTCATCTAATCTAATCTCATATCATCTCATGTAACCTCACCTCATCTCATCTAATCTCATCCCATGTCATCTAATCTCATCTCATCTAATCTCACCTCACCTCATGTCATGTCATGTCATGTCATTTTATCTCATGTCATCTCATCTAATATCACCTCATCTAATCTAATCTAATTTCATCTAATCTAATCTCATATCATCTCATGTAACCTCACCTCACCTCATCTCATCTAATCGCATCTCATCTAGTCTAATCTCATCTAATCTCACCTCACCTCTTCTCATCTCAACTCATGTCATCTCATTAGATCAGCAGTGATTTTATATAGACATATGGCTTTTTCCAACATCATCTGTTCTTAACCATTTCATACATACTGGTCACTACAGTGAACAGCTATTCCACAGCTGTTCTTTTGTATTTTCATGACTTTTGTTGTTTTAGTTCCATATCAGCTAACACAGTTGCATCATCCAATACACTACAATTCATATAATTACTGTAACTTTGCTGTAATTAATAATCAAAATAATCAAAAAGGGTTTTTCATTTTCTCCATGAAGTAATGAGATAAGTAATAATAACTAGTATTATAGTATGATAAAATGTGAGAAAACATGAGATTAGCTGAATGACTTTTTTAATTCCTAGTTTGTACAGAGTGTATCACATTCTGAAAAAAGATTTCAATTGATATTTCTTTGCTTCAAAAATTAATCACATGTTGTCCCGCTGAGTGGACATTTTTGTATTTCCATGAAGGAATAAAACAATGAAAACACACTGGAAGAAAATCTCGACTAATCTTCTCATAATTAATGTGGGAAAGGATTAATGTATGTTATTTGATGAAAAAGGTGGGTTTATTCATAGCTTTGTTCTTTATCATATTTATAAAGCACATTTCGCCTCATATTTGCAGAGAGAAAAACTGTAATATATGACAAATGTTGTTTTTAATTGCTTTTTGACAGAGGACCAATCATTATTTCTACTTCTTAATAGTTTAGTTATGTCAAAGATACAATAAGCTATTTTTTACATTCTGTAGATCAATTTACATTTGCAATGGCTGGAGTTCATAATAGGCATAGTTGTAATACTGTTATTTTTAATAATTATATTGATATTGACAAGACGAATACAGAAAAATATTCATTATCATAATGGTAACACTTTATAATACCGACACACAATTCACTATGGATTAACCATTTGTTACCTATTTGTTAATGGTTTGTTCATTATGTATTAACCATGTGTTATCATTATTGTGTATTCATTTTATGGTGCCTTCAATGATGTATGCCTGTCTGTCTGTATATATGTTTTTTGTTATTTTTTACTTTCTGAGTATGTCAGTGTGACAGATGTGAAAACGATAAACAAGGTGAACTGACCGTAGGGAATTGATTTTCCATAGATTATGTTGATAGGATGCAAAACCATAGACTGTCTTCTGGAGAAAGAGTGCAATTAAATAAGTTTTACTTCCACCCACTCCTTTTCAAATATTCAAGGGAAGTCATGTTTTGTTTTCATGTATATTTTTCTTTTTTCTGTTGTTGTCTTGTTTGTTTCACTAGTGGAAACTGAGTGGGATTATTGTATTTGTTGCATATTTGAAATAAACTAAACTAAAAGAACCTCACTGTTCATTTTTAACATTTCAAGTCTATTGTATCCACACAGGTCTATGCTATATGTATATATGAAAATACTACATTTACACCAATTTTATTCCAAATATGTAGACATAATGTTTTGGTCTTATAGGACTTAGTATCATATATAATTTCTTTATTTTTCACTTCTATATAATGCAATATCATTCAACCCTTTTACAATTAATTGATCGGTGACATTAATTTTTCACTATTTAATGCAATATTATAATCAATCTATAATTGTGTCAATCTGTCAAAAAGTTAAATGAGAAAATATTTAACATTCATGGAGGGAGAACGTCTGTACTCGTCATGTACTGCATACCAACTCGGTTTCTTGTCTTTTTTTTTGTATTGAACCCCTTAATTAAATTGATATATTTGCACTTTAAATGTTGGCCTCATAATTTTTGTAAAGCAGCTTGCAGGGTGTCCCTGAAGTGTAATATGAGAACACAGCATTTCCTGTGCTCAAGGCCACATGTTCATGAGTAATGCAAAGGGCAAACTCTGCTGGTGAGGTTGGATTTGTGCACCTTCTATGAACAGCACTGGAAAGAAAAAAACAAAACACAATACATCCTTCTTATCAAAACCAGCAGTTTTATAACAAGGTGAATATAATTCAGTTTTTGAAAAAAACTTAATCAGAGACATATATTATAAATGGCCATTTATAATGGTGATTCTTCCAGTGGCTGATCAGTGTAATCTTATTGCAGTAAGGAAATTAAGACTTTTAAGAGCAAAAGCTCCCCCCTCTGGCTAAAAAAAGAATTGAAACCATCTTGAAACCATCATTAAACTGGCAACACACTGAACCACAAAAGACATTATCAGAGAGGATGAATGATTACTGGAATGTATCTTGAACCATCAATCAGGAAGTTGGTTCTATAAAGCCCAAACATCTCAAATATGTTACTTTAAGTGTCTTGTTGGAAACAGCACAAACGTAAAGTAAAAGACTACATTTTGACAAGCAAACATAAAGACTTTAAAGAAATACACATATTTAAAAACAAAGAAAAATTCCAAGGCACTCTCTTAAAAGTGAAGAATAAAAAGCCTTTATTAAACTGGCTTGGTTACAAAAACCTATAAAATCATACAAAAACATATAAAAACCCCAACGCGTTTCGGCATAAATGGCCTTCATCAGGGAGTCAAAAAATACACATATTTATTTAGTTTTTATTAAAAGCTCAACTCCCTCTAGTGTGTTTTGTCAACATGTATTGAGTGAAGCTTTCCTCTTTACCTTGTTAAACCTCACAATCTTCCCCTTGCTCTCTCAGGAGGAGATAATCACCTGCTGACCTGGCCAGAGGTCAAGAGAGGAAGTGTTGACTTTCAGTGAAACTGGGTCAATTCATGAATAGAGGAGGAGGCAGATACAGGCGTGGGAAGTAGGGGTGATAGATAGATAGAGTCTATGCAGTCATATACTATGACTATACTATGTAATATACTATGTCTATGGAGGTGCAGGGGGAGCTAATTCATTTGCGAATAAAACCCTATAATAATTTGGACTACACGCCTGGCGCGCATGTGACGTCATCACAGACTTCACACCACAGCTGAGTGGGGTGTGACATCACATACGCGACGCATTGTAGTCTCTTACTAAGCCCACATAAAACCGAATGTCACGTTTGCTTCCCATCAAAAACGGGTGGTCTGCCTATGCCACATCAAATATTTATTATTAACCGCTATTATATGTGAATTTCATAGCACTTGTCAAACAGAATCAGAATTTAGCTTGCCTCCCTCCATTCACTCCGGTTACATTTTTTTTGCGAGCTAATTACCCATGGACCGGAAGTAGAAGGGCGTGACTTAGCCTCCCCATGTGTATTGGCCAATCAGAATTGTCCTTATCGTGATTGCGTTTCAGCATTCACGCACACTCACACTATTCCACACACGAAAGAATAACACAGAACATATACAGTATGTGTCAGAAGAGAATTCTAGAATGTTTTTCAATCTACCAATCACAAAAAAACAACAATTGAGGACTAGCTAGATTTCTTCTACGGATTCTACATCCAGTTTATGTAGATCAGGGAATACTTGTCTCTACGATCCAGCTACAGCAGGTTAGCTTCTGTCCTTACTAGCACAGCTAGCCATGGAGTTTGCTGTTCTGTATGTTTATGTTTAGTTTATGCGCACATACACTATCGCACTAGGTTTAAAGTAGTGTATGTATGTGTGTGTGCACGTGTGCATACACTGTTTCTGTCTTGCACATACACATCAAAGTGTTTTTGATGTGTATGTGCAAGCTATTCATGTGCACGTGCAGACAACATTAGTGTATGTACAAGACTTTCATGTGAATATGTATGGAAAAGTAGTATGTGTTTATGCTTTTAGTGGGTATGTGTGAGCTATTCCTGATAAATGGCCTAGGGGGCGCATCATAATAATAGGCTATCGTCACAATTCAACTGTAACAACTAATAGTAGAACTATGTGCCCCCACCCCCTACCGGCCACAGCACCCCCTACCCAAAATATGTTCCCGTGCAACTGGAGTCAGGACCAGTGATGGAAAGGGAGACTGAACTGTTGACTTATCATCACACTAAAACATCTTCCTTTCATTGAAATATATGTTGGTCATCATGTACTTTTTTCTCTTATTATCTTTCAGTCAAAAAAATGCACAGGTTATGTTAAATGGCAGCCTCACTTTAAAGAAACTAGCCTACTACTTAAAAATATTTTCACAAGCATGATCCATCAAATTATATAGTTTGTTTTTCATGTATTTGTTCTTTAAAAAATATATATATATATATATTTATTTTGTTTATTTCACCTGTACTAGTGTTTGTTGCATTTTGAAAATAAGTTCAAGTGAACTTCTTTTTGTATTTTAGAATGTTTCGGCTGCAAACCTTTTCATTCAGAAATTAAATTGTAAATTACCTTCATGTACAATCCTGTCCAGTCCTAATTACCTTTGTGTCTAACCCAGTCAATATGTTGTATTTGTCTCTAGCCAAAGAATTAATACATTATAAAATGTTAATACGTTTATAAAATGTCTCTTCAAACCCTTCCCTTTGCTCTGTACAGGGTCTTTACAGTGTGACAGACAGAGCTAAAGCTATGAATCTATCCACTTGCTTCAAAGAGGATTACTGTGCCTGCTGCTTAGCTTAGTTACCTCAAATTAGGATAAGGGTAAGGAGAGTTCTGCTGTCTCCAGCAGCCATCTGTCTGCCAAGTGGACAGCAGAGCGTTCACACGGGTGTAAATGGAGACAAGCCTGGAGTTGGATGTTTTGATATATCCAGATGAAGTGAGGTTTCCCACTCCGGAGGAACTTACAGAATGGGAACTTGAAACTGCCAGCCAGGTGTCTCTACCCACTGTACGGGTCTTTGTCGCGCTCTACCCATACAACCCTGCTGCAATGTCTCCTAACTACGAGACGGCTGCAGAAGAGCTGCCTTTTGTACCAGGCCAGATAATCAAGGTAAAAACCAAAGTGACGTCTCTTCTATTACAATGTGACCTAAATGTGTTTATTAGTAATATAGTAGTTTTTTATGATCTTTCTTTGTACCATGTATAACAAGTTGAGCTGTACATGTAGTGGCGAGAATAACTGATGTTGTTCTTTGAAAAAAAAAAAAAAAAAACATTTCCTGTTTGCTCTCGATTCAGGGTAGTTTAATATCTACACAGAGATGTGCTTTTTCTTTTGTATTTCCTGTGTTTTCCCTCAGACTCTTTCTCGCTGCGTCATGTAAATGACCACATGCAGTTTAAGCCCTAAACAGAAACATTAAACACTACCTGTTCTTGTTAGGTGTTTGGGGATAAAGACTCAGATGGGTTTTATCATGGTGAATCTGGTGGACTCTCTGGTTATGTGCCAAGTAACATGGTGACTGAAGTTCCTGTGGATGATGAATACCTGAAGTATCTACTGATGCAGCAGGGGTTCATCCCAGTGGACCAGACAGGTACGAAGACAGTGCAGGATTCAGGATTTTCCAGTAGTATTTCAAGCACACAAAACCTGGATTCATGAAGTGTATCATGGAAATTATTTTACTTTAACCTTTACATGTGTCGGTGATACTGAGAGAAAATTAAACCTGTGCTGGTGTAAATAACAGAAGGATGTAAATAACAGACAATTGTAACAAATAAAGATGATAGACTTCTAGAATGATAGTGTGATATGAATAGATTTATATTTAAGTTTTGAATGAAAATGGTTCTGATAATATGTCTCAGGTCATTTCCCATTTGTAGTTTCCATTTATTTGTGTACAAATAAGCATTAATTATTATTTTTTTATTGTGGCCTACAGCAATGTCTTTAACACCTGACATGAGTGATGTAAGTATTCCCGATGATGTGGTTGTTCGACGAATGGTGGCCTTATTTGACTATGATCCATGGGAAAGTTCACCTAATATGGACAGTGAAGTAAGTTATAACATGAAAAAAATTAAACCTGCTCTGTTTAAAATCTGGTATAATTTGCTGCAAATACTATAGTTTCATCTCTAAAAGCTTTTCTTCTTGTCTCAGGTTGAGCTTGGCTTTCGTTCAGGGGACATCATATATGTGTTAGGTGATATGGATCAGGATGGATTTTATTTTGTAAGTTGTGTCTTTACTGTTAAAATGATTTCTGTGCAATTATTGATTGATTTTTGCACACAAACCTAATTTTCATTTCATTTTAGGGAGATCTGCACGGGCGACGAGGTTTGGTCCCATCAAACTATCTGCAGCCGCTGCCGTGGAATTAGAATAAAAGCCAATGTTAGGTTTTCTGCTACAAATGCCAATTTTCAAATGCATCAGTTTATTGAATATTAAGTGATTTTTGACCAAAATGCTTTTTTACATGTTTGCAGTGTAGTACAGCACCTCCATTAGAGGATACATTAATGAAGGCCTCTGAATATAAGCTGTTTGTTAGTGTGGAATAACTGATCAGTGAAGCAAAGAGAGTATTCCTTAAACGCTTATCAGTTAATGTATTTTTTTTTATTCAGCAACACTTTAATAACAATTACAAGTTGTTAAATAATAATACAGAGATTCATAAAACATCATACAATGAAAATATTTAACTGTCAAAGTTCATTTAAATTGTTAATTCATTTTTGTATTTTGTATATGTCCCCAAAATAAAATAAATTTTTTAATGTAAATATAATCAAAACTTTCAGTCATAACAGATGGAAAATAATAGTTTATGTTAGCCTTAAAAAACACATTTAATCCCAGACCAGAGTGTATTAATAGTTATCCACATTTGCCTTATGCACATTTTTTTTTTAACAGGAACATGTTTTTTTTCTGGTAATGATTCAGGCAATAACATTTTTACCAGAAACTGTACATTAAAATGTATTAATGTGTAATCATGATTGTTTTTGTTTCACCTGCAGGAACTAAAAATAAACTGTAAAATTGTGGTTTCTGATCAAATGAAACATTTTTTTGTAGCAGGATTGTAGATTTCATCATTTCCATTTGTGCTAGAAAAAAAAACAATTAAATGAAATTTGAAATGCAAAAGTGAAATTCAGCAGATTTCACAGAGTAAATGTACAAAACCTTCACAGACAATCCTCTGGCTTCTTCTTTTGTTTTCCTCTGCA
Organism: Siphamia tubifer; assembly: GCA_020466265.1. Taxonomy (NCBI): domain Eukaryota; kingdom Metazoa; phylum Chordata; class Actinopteri; order Kurtiformes; family Apogonidae; genus Siphamia; species Siphamia tubifer. The sequence goes on along the minus strand of CM035795.1, from coordinate 39,951,183 downwards.
GTCATCAGTATACTCATCCATAAAGTAGGAAACACTACACTGTGTAGTGAAGTTTAGTAGTGCTTTCTACTTTATGGGTGACAACACTGTCCATCAGCAGCTTCTTGTTGCTCCACTGGAAAATGCTAAAGGATTCGAACTAACAACTGTCAAAAATTACATCATGCAAACAAAATCAGACCATACAATACAATTGAAATTTGTGTTGAATTTAACATTGATGTTGAATAATACTGTGTATTAATGAAACATAAAGAATGAACGTCAATCTGTGAAAAAAAGAATTGAATCAAATATTAAATGACATTGTTTATGGTCAGATCTTACCAGTTGTTGAACTCCCATGAAGAAAGAAAATCCAGAAGTGAGCGTGATCTTTATATTAACCCTGTCTAAGCCACGTGGTTGAACAGGAAAAGCTGCAACAGTCACACACTTGCATACAAGGACACACACACACAGACACACACACACACACTGGTTTCCATGTCTCATAAAGACTAAGTTTGTCATCATCACTTGTAGGTAGAGGAGCCATTGGGTAATTAGTGTAAACAATAAAAAAAAGAATAAATATAAAACAAAATTGTAAAAAAAAATTATATATATATATATATATATATATATATATATATATATATATATATATATATATATATATATATATATATATATATATATATATATATAAATGTAAACAATTTAAATAAAATAATACAAAAATTACAAAATAATAAAATAAAAAGTAATCATCTTCAAACCTCACTTTGCACCTGTTTCCTCTATGCTTTATGGGGACTTCCAGAAAAAACAAGTTAAATAAATGATGTTTATAGGGTACATCATTTGCACGAATTGGCATACTTCACACAGATTTATATTTTACTAGTGGAAACCTACATTTATATTTAACCATTGTGAGGACCTAAATTTTGGTGCCCGTGGTGTGACTGTGTAAACATCAATGTCCCCAGAAAGATAGGGACACACACACACACACACACACACACACACACACACTGTATATGCAGAGTTGTGTATGCAGGTGCGCACACACAGATGGAAAAATATTATGTACCTGAAAAACTTTATATAATTTCTTTATATAGTTTCATTCAGTGTCTATTTAGTTTTAAGAATATTCTTCTATTTGAGTGGATGGAATATTCCAGAATTTGAGCTTGTGTGAGTAGATCTGGTATTTTCACACAGCAGAATCTTATGCAGTTTTATGTTCTGTTCAGTTTGTGCACACTGTGGCCATGAAAATAAGGTCAATACACATGTGTATATACTTCGTTGTAAAATCTCACAATTGTACAACAATTATAGGAAGCGTATCTTATTACTTTACACATTTCGACAAACACCCACTCACTCAAACGTAAAACCACTGCTCACGCCCATGACTTCTGACAGACTGCACAGTTGCCGCCAAGCCTCAATTCCTCTGAGCTCATCCCTTTTAAGGACATACAATGACAAGGTGACACCTGCTTAAAAACCACCAGACTCTACAGTAATGAGATACTGCTTCCTGTAATAAGTTACTTCAATGCTCACTAATCATTCCAGGACAAATAATATTTTTTTTTTTTCTCCCGGTCTTATTTGACTCATGTATTGATTGAACTTTATTTAAAAAATGATATTAAATGTTGGTTTAGTAAGGCATGCTCTTTGAGGCCTGATCTCAAATATATTCCATTATACACTTCTGTCACTGTAAAAAAAAATCACTTATAAAGGTTACAGGAAAACCTGAGACTTCAGATGTTGTTTCTGAGAACTGTTGCACGCCTCTGTGTTTCTGACAAGGTGTGGGTGGGGGATGGTGCAAGCCTCTTCCCTATCCCAGCAGCGAGTGTGCAATATGCTTGCAACAACAGAAACTTCACAAAAAGAAGAGAGACAGGCCGTGTGTCCTCCGTTGTCACGACAACCCAAACCTCAGAGTCACACCAAAAGAAATAAGAGGAAGTGGGGGATGGGCAGCATGCACAAACTGAGAAAAGATGTCCTTCAGAGAGAAAAAAAAAGAAAAGAAGATAAGACAAACAAGTAGTAATCTTTTTTTTCATGTATTTTTATTGAGTATTCAGAATTTACATACAAATTTTCTCAAAGGACATACAACCCAGTTATGTTTTTTTTTCTTAACATAAGAACATCTCTCATGAAACACCCCACCCCCCACATACACATGCATATGGATGACAAAATAATAATAAAACACAGCATGACAATATACTAAAAAAAAATACATCAGACAAATAAGTAAACCTAACAAAAAGTAAAACCAATAAAATTACAATAAATTATAATAATAATGTGTCAACCTTGGTATCAAAAAGATTACAGCGTATTAACATCCTGCTCTATTCAAATATCAAATATATTAGTCTATCAAACATAACATAGCATTGACTGAAGACAGAAAAAAAGGCCCCATGTCTTATGAAAGTCATCTGAAAAACCTTTCATACTAAACTTCATTTGCTCCAATTGAATGAAGGACATTAGATCATTCAACCAGGAATTAAGAGATGGAGGTTTTTGTTCTTTCCAATCAAATAAGATAGTAGTAATATTAAAGCATACAAAACCAGCTACCATAGAAATATTGACAAAAACTTTAATTGCCAGCAAATAATCAGGCTATAATAAATGTTTCTATCGTGGCCACTCAAAGGTGTTTGACTTAAGAAGCAGCGCAGCAGGCCAGCATGACTTTGCATCCTGCAGATTATCTCAGCACTGTTGCGCTGGAAGCTGCGGCCGCATCAGACATCTATTTCTGTGCAACATGGGATTATATCCAAAGTGATCTCCTCGAGTACTTAGGGTGATACAGATAGCGTCACTGTGCCAAAAACAAGTACAGTATCTAACAACACTAGCAGGTATTATCCTTTAAGGATAGAGCTTAAGGTTGATTGAGTTATGTTTTACCTTTGGGGATTGATCTTGAACATGGAAGAAATTTAACCTATACATTTAAAAAAAAAAACAAAACACACCTTTATGAGAAATAAATATTGAATTTACACTCATTTTTGTGCAAAAAGAGCCACTAAAGGTATGAGAATCCACTGTGTTTATTGACAGTATTGATGTCATTTTTCACACATACTCCAAAATTCACTAATTTCTCACTTTCTTATTATATTATAGGAGAGGATTAATTAACCACCAGGAAATAAGAAAGATAGAAAAGACAGAAATCTTTTAGATTTTAATAAACCTTATTACTGTATTATGATAAATATGAAATTGCAACTTAAAAGTAAATGCAGAAATAAGAGAGAAGCACTCATTGTTTCAAAGCTAATCAGTGCTGCCATATAGTGGAGGTTAGAGGAAGTGATATCAAAATGTACAATGATTCACACTCACTGAGCACTGTATAAGATAGACATGATCAACTGTTCACTATTTTCTATAAACAAAATTTTAAAAAATAATTTAAATACAAATAATTTTAACAATAAAAAATAAACCAAAATAATTACAAAATAAATTAGATACACTTTTAATAGCAATAATAATAATAAAATATATACAAAACAAAATAAAAAAAAAAAAAAAAAAAAAAAAAATATATATATATATATATATATATATATATATATATATATATATATATATATATATATAATTTTTTTTAATTGACAACATTTAAGTCAAGTAAACATATCTTCAAACCTTTGAGAAATACATGTTTTGCTTTGCACTTGCTGTATAGGGACTTCAAGAAAAAAATAAAATGTTATGTATTTATAGGGTCACATCATTTACATAAATTTGCGTACTTCACACAGATTGATATTTTTAGTAGTGTGGATCTACATTTATATTTAACACTCATGGGGACCTGAATTTTGGTCCCTGTGGTGTCAGAGGTCCCCATGGTGTAACTATGTAAACAGATCAATGTGTCCATAACCACACACACACACACACACACACACACACACACACACACACACACACACACACACATTTTATTTTTTTATTTTACAATTAGCAATATGCAATAAACGTGTATGTACAGAAGTGTATTATCATTCAGGTATAATACATGTACAGATCAGAGCTGCATTCATGTTGTGTTATACATAGGGATAAAGATGGATGCCAACAGTGAAGTGATGAATACCACGGCACTGACCATGGACACGTGTCCTCCAGAGAAATACACCTGTCTTCCATTCAGGGGCTGAACAGGCCTGTAGGTGTTTACCATTGACTTTCCATTGTGGAACTTAAGCTGAGAGAAAGCAGAAAGCTGCAACAGAAATGAAACCACAGCAAAGAGGTTAAACACACACTGCAAGAACTTTACTTTAAAGAGGATGTAAAGAATATACAGTGAATAGAAGTTAAATATATTATTTAAAGCTGCTTGTGCTCATTATCGTGGTTTTAAAACACAATCTCTGCATGCATTATTAATTACATACAGAGTGAGTAAAGCATCTGTTTTTTTTTTCTATATTAGTCCTGATTCAAATACATCAGAAAATCTAAAAGTTAAGTTGTGCATGATATTACAACAACCTTACATAGCTAAAAAGTGTACCTGTTTCCTGCTGAGTGGAAGTGTCTCCTCAAACAGGGTCCAAATAACAGATTGAGAACAGTTTGGTGTAGTGAGGGATCCATCATAGCGATAGTACTTGGTCATATTTTTCTGAGGAAGAGTGAACATTTCCAGCGACACAGCGCTCAGTGTGGTGTTGGTGACTGGTTTAATAATAAAATATTACAACACAATAAGTGATTATCACACAATGATATTATTAAAACAGGTTCAAGGTAGCAACTTCATTGTTGTCCATTTAATTACTGCAGACGTGTAACAATAGGTTTTATGATGCTTTATCATATATTGCACTTTAGCCTCGTGCTGGAACAATCAGTAGCACATTTAAAACACTGCCGAAAATATCTGGAAGATAATGAGACAACGATATGTATTTTTCCACAGCAGCAGGTACAGAATGACTTACTGGGTAAAGTGATTCTTTTCAGTGCACGAATAAGAGGATCAAACTTCTTATTGTCATTCATTGACTCCTGAAATATAAGAACATAATGTGTGAAGAACTACAACCTGGAACTCACATGTTTTACGAAATGAATCTCAGAACAATCACAAATATAAATGGAGAATAGCACGTACATTGTACCGACTTAATAGTCATAGAAAATTGAATGATACTATTTACATGGGAAATATAATATTTGATAATATTTGACACAACAGAGTTTTAATTTGTCATACCTTTGGACCAGAAATATCTTCAAATGTATTCCATCTTCTAATCTTTTTTTGCATTACAATATGCCTTCTGTATCTGTGCGGTGTGCATCAAGGCTCAAGTCGAGGGTCATGCTTTTTCCCTATTTTATAGGTTTTATGATCTTATTTATTACCTTGGGCAGCAATAATACTGATGTAATACATTGATCCTTTCGGAGCAAAACCCTGTTCTGCATTTTAAAACAATGAAGAATAAGAATATAATTTCAACACAAGTGGAATTTTTTAAAATTATATATTAATATTAGGTCCTGCTTTATTATTCCTAAATATTTTCTGCTTTTTTTGTGCTACAATTAAAATGAATAAACATACCTTAAAGAAAAACCCAAGAACAGAAACACCTTCTCTGTCACCTACAGCCTCAGCTAAAGAGTTGAATTCTTCTTTTATGAGGACAACGTGCATCTGTAAGAAGCACATAGAATATAAATGAGACGTTTTTCATATGTTATCATATATTAAATGCAATGAATATTTCATACCTCCATTGGAAATCGCTCTCCGTCAATGGTGTGTTCAGACCCCGGGCCACCATCTTTACCCCAGTGTAGATGGAGTTGAAGAGCCTTGTAGGTCTGATCTAAGTTCCCTCCATGGATCTTTACAGTGGAGGGTAAATCTAGTTGCACTAAGGAAAAATATGATCATGAAAATATAAATTCTGGTCAAAAAATCAATACACTGGCATTTTAATCATTCACTTGTATTATTAGTAGAAAAAGCCAGTAGATTTTTTTTCTCCCTGATATGAAAGACGGTGAATAAAACACAATTACATACACTACAACACAAATAATTGCATCAACAATTCAAAGATTTTTATTTTTTTGCTTGAATACATATCTAAAAAGCTATTTCCACAAAGGTAATACATGATTGATTTGGAAAATATACTGTCAAATCCAAGTTCTAGACATTAAATATTAACTGTTTAATTATGGTTTACATGGCTCTATGTACCAGATAGGATATCATTATAACACTATTAATTATATCAACAAAGTAATTACGACAAATATTAGGATTTTAATTGAATAGTTGTTCATAATTGTCCAGCATCTATTAGGTTTGATTTCATGATTGCAATAAAATCTGTAGACTTTGAGCTTATTATTAAAACTACTTCTATGAAACTGGTTCCTAAAACAGGATATGGGACTAAAAATTCAAACTAATGATATGAAGCAAGTTTGGAAACACTTTGGGTCTATTTTATAAATAAATACTGACTGAGGTACTGAGGGTTTTTTTTAATATGTCTTTATTCTCTCACAGGTACATTTGTGGACTCGAAGTAATTATGCTGCAAAATCATTCGCAATTTACAGTATATGTATTTAAATAGGCAGCATCTGGATGTAACTCAAGTGGACACAATGTGTTACATGGAATGAAACTGTTAAATGAAAAACCCACATATATAGATTGAAAAAACCAACAACATTATCACATTTATCACAGTGTCTTTTTTATAGTGGTATACCAGACCATTTCAAGGCGTGTGTTTCAGTTCAATGCAATGACACTCAGGTAGTTTTTCTTGTCCCAATTTTGGTCCTATTTTTAGTCCCAATATTTTATTTAAAATGTATTAATTTTGGGATGGCTCAGAACAAGAGTACGTATTTTTTTGTATTTATCTAAGGTCATCATTAAGTACATCCTGAGGGAAAATATGGCTAAATTTATGTTTTATGATTGGGTCTAAAAAAAAAAAAAAAAAAGCCAGTTTCATAAGGCCACTGATTTTTTTTTTTTTTTTTTTTTTTTCCCCAACACCTGCAGTTGTAATGTGTTGCATAAATGGCTTTGGCACATTTGATAATTGGAGAAATCATTTGTCCTTATCAAAGCAGACAACACTCTTTTGCCCTCCCATACCACATACAGTCATTATCAATGTTTTCAACTGTTGTAATTGACTTATGAAAATTTTACCACTAGGTTCTTTTATTCATACCTAAAGCATGAAGCCAATACATTTTGTTTTACTGTGTCATCTGTCAATCAAAAGTTTATATTATATATGTCCTATAGAGGTGAGACATGCAGGTTTTGACATACCGTTGTGACCAGTGTTCATGATCTGGGCATGAAAAACATCTTGTTGGTTGATGAATTGGAAAGAAGTGAGATCTCTGTCTGTTGAAGCTCTTGTTTTAATGATGTTAATGGGAGACTGGGATCTGCCTTCACACTGCTGAGAAACTGTCCCCCATGCATCTGGTTCTATGAAGCGCAGAGGATGAAAACTATTTTACTTTACATTTTGAAAAACTCAACGGCAAAAATCCGAAGTTTGTCATGAAGTTTACCTGTGCAGTGGTGATCACATGAAAAGGCAGACTGGTAGCACCAACCTACAACAACATTTTTTTTAATTTAAATTAATAATAATAATTTTTAAAAAACTACCTTTCTTTTTTTCTGCATCAAATTGTTTTCATGTTTGGACTGAAAATTTTAAGAGATTATATTTCATGTGAAATTTATTACAAATTCAAATCAAAACATGCAGTCTTATCTATTTTTTTTAAGCATTTTTATTTTTAATTTTCATTTTACATTATTTTGGATTCCTTATCAAACATACCTGATCCTGAGACAATCTTCACAGAAGATGCAAAGCCCAATAACACAAGTATTAACATTTTAGGTCTGCAGTGGTCTGTCTGCATTGAATAATTTTTAAAGACAATTCCAGAAACAGAATTCAACTAATCTATTATAGGGCAGGTAGACCTACTTAACAATCCCGCCCACATGGAGTTTTATGGCCCATCAGCAATTACTTCATTCAAACTTTATTATATCATAGATATTGAACTAAGAAAAAAATCACCTTCATAAAGAATTGAAAGAGTGACAAGAACAAACAGGAGTAAAAAAGTAGCTGTAAAAACTATTGAAAGCTACTTGGACCATAAATAAGGATATTAAAATATAAACCAATTTAATCAGCTCAGACAAGAACAGCCACATGTAAGGTATGATTAAAATGTGAAATTTATTTTTACAGATGTAAGAAATCCAATCTTAAGTTTTTTATTGAACCACATGCAACATGATTAATTAATTGTTAATTGTGTTTTCTATATACACCTGCATTAAAAGGGGTAAAAGACTGGTACATGCCTTATAAATACATAAAATCCAGTGTTTATAATGAATCATAGGAAGAGAGATGAATATCAGAGTTATTAAGTAATAGATTAATAAAATGATCAACAGCACAAGCGCTATAATACAAAGTTTGTCTTAATAATACTTATCCATAAGAGCAGGAGAAAACTTTAAATGTATTTTTTTCATCATATTGTATTTGTATATATTGTACTGTTATGAAACTATAATGACTGATCCTAAAGCCTTTCTGTCATGGAAACAAGGGATCCACTGAAGGATTAGACTGACTGATTAATATGCACCAAATGGATGTTTTTACAAACTTAGTGAATAAAAAACAGTATTGATAACAAATCTCCAGTAACTTTGATGATCAGCTACATATTTATTGATTCATTACTTTGAGTTTGGCATCAGTACATTCAGTTTTAGATATTCAAATATTTCCTTTTTTACAAGTTCTGTTGAACTTCATAAAGTGATAAAATATGCATACGTGTCAAACTTTACTGAGGAGGAATAAAGATAATTTTGGCTTGGCTTTTTCCATCTCTAAATTATTAAGAATTATATTAGGCTTAACAATTCCGTATCAGGTGACCTTTAAAAGTAACTAGAATCCTACTTTTTTTCCCCCTCTTTTGGTGTATTTTATGGTCATGAACAGACTATATACCTATATTTATGAACATTACTATGACCTACTGTAGTTATTGTCCAGTTCAAAACATTTTTCATGCTCGACACAACACAATCATTTTCTACATCATTACTATATGAACATGAATAGTTGACAGGGATAAGACTTTACACATACTTGATAAGTGTGAGAGTGTATAAATTAAAACCATAACATCATGTTCAGTGATTTCTTTTTGACAAAGTGAATCCATTGCAGCACCCAACATTTTACAATTAATTTAAAATTTATACTCCATGTTTTCTTTGCACTGCTACGCTAATATGCTCCTGAATGCTGACGTATTCACACGAAGTTGCAACCTTTGGATCTATGATGGAAGAGTCTGTTTGAATGGAGGCCTATGACCGAAATGCCTCAGTTCGCTGACTATACAACTGTTTTGTGAAAACTGTTGGTTTGATGACAATCATATAACATGTGTGATATTTTTCAACGTCTTATAAAAAACTAGCAAATTACGAGGTCATACGATGAATGTGACACTGACGAATATATAGTTTTGACCAAGCGACAGTTTGATATGTTGCGACAACTCATGTCCATTTACGTCAGTTCGTAGTCTGTCACGTAGCCGAACTGTTTACTTCACACGCGCATATTTTAAAACTCTTAAATTTAATTTCGTCAATCACAAGATTGGATTAAATAAACTTAACAAATATGTTGTTAATATATATATATATATATATATATATATATATATATATATATATATATATATGTATATATATATATTTATTTATTTTTTTTATTTTATTTATTTTTTATTTATTTATTTATTTTTTTTACAGCGTACAGTTACTCTACTGTAAAATAAGATTAATTGTCGTGAACGTTCGGAGAAAAGTTGTGGGTGCCAGGGAATTAATCCGATTGGTTTACGGTGATACACGTGATCCAGGCAGCAAGTTTACCGTTACGCATTCATTAACGGTAATTTTCGTTGTTGTAATCTTTCATTTTCAGTCAAAGTGTCTTTGGTACTAAACACGGAAGAGACCGCGTGCTGCGTTCGCGGTCGAAGCAATCTGCTTGTTCCTTCCAGTGTCACTGTCAGTTTGACAACGGTACTGTAAAGGCTGGTTCGACGCCTAATGAAGGTGGTAAAATAGGTCAAGAAATACAGGCACAAAGTACGGTCTTGGTTTGAAAAAAAAAAAAGGTCCTTCATGCACTCGAAGTAGATGTAACTTTTCATTAGTTTTAAATTAATTGTTGTTTGAGAAATGTGGGTTTTGTCTGTTTGTTTGGGTCACAAGTCAGATAGAGATAGATACATGATAAATAGATAAACCATAGATCATCCCAGAGGGAAATGTATAGGTTCCAGCAGTACCCACAAACTTAAAAAACAAACAAACTTTAAAACAGCACTGAAAATAGAATAGTAAAAACAATTTAAATGTCCACAAAGTGTCAGTGAAGGGAGACTGTTGTGTTTCGAGCAGAGGTGTCAGACATGCAGCCGGTCAAAGGTTCCACTCCAGCCAGCCACAAAACAATAGCAGAATGACCTACAAAATATAATGACTCAATATTTTCTTCTCAGTTTGTTGTGAAAAAAATACACTAAACTTATAAATAAAGACAACTTCAAATCTTTTGTCTATTTTCATGTAAAAAATTAAATTAAATTCTGAAAATATTTACATTTACAAACCCTCCTGTAACAATAAAATGTGAATAAACTGAACAAGGTACAAACTGTTTCTGTTACTAAGCCTTTAGTGTCTTTGTCATATCAAATCATAATGCACATGCGTAAATGATAAGTAGAGGCAGAATATTTCTAAAATTTGTCTTAATTTTCTCAAGAATTTTCTTTTTTGTTGTTGTTTTTTTCTAATTATTCACATTTCTTTTCTTTGAATAGTTTATTAAAATATCATAAAAGGTCATGGTTAAAAAAATGAGGAAAAGAGAAGCAAATGTCACACATGTAATGGATGTGACTCTTGTTAGTTAAATTGGTCACTGAGGAGCATCAATTTATGCACATGAATGCAAAGAAAAACAGTTTAAGACTGCATAGTGATCAAGATAATTAAGGCCACTGTAAAAAAAAAGAGGGGGAGCATGGTTTATTCGGACTTTAATCTCAGAATTCTGATTTCCTGTAATACTTTAATTATAGTATAACATGTTGATAGCATTGATTATTTATGTTGCTTCATTAAATATCGCACAATAACTGTATATTTATATCTTTTTAAATATATATATTGTTATATCCATTTTATTTTATACCATAACTGATTATAATTTAAAAATAATTGAATATATCTTTTGAATGGAAACCTTTTTTTGTTTGTCATTATTCACACCCTGGGCTCCAGTAGATGAACCGTCTTGCTAAATATACCATCATACTGTAGACACATCACTAGCCTTGTGCGTTACATATCCTTGTGCCTTAAGTTTTAATAACTAAACTGATATTCGTTTCCATTTTATCGATGACTCATCACATGAGGAAGCAATTATACATTTTCGTATCAATAATTTGTCCCAACACTGGATAAAACGGTAATTAATCACACTATAAAGACATATTTGATATAGTTATTGGTGATTAAAGCCTATCGCTAATAGATAAGTTTGTGGAGTTTGGACATTATGTTCTCATTTGCCAGCAATCTGATTCTTCAATCGGTTTTGTAAGGCAGTAGCTTTTTATAGTATGGTTAATTGTTTTGGAAGAATGACCTCAAATGGTGACATAATTCATAAGTCAGGGTGGTCGTGGCTGAGTTTGTGGCGTTTAGTCTAATGACCAATGGTTTAGCGGTTTGAATCCTGGCTCAGACTGTTCACATTTCGAACTATCCTTGGCCAAGACGCTGAACCCTAATTTGCTCCCAGTAAGTCTGGCTACAGCCAACTACTGTGTGTTTGTATTATCTTTATGGGTACATTGATGCATTTATAGTCATGCCATAGAGACCTCTGCACTGTAAAATAAAACGTGCTGTTTCAATGTACAAATATCAGTTTTAAGGCTGCCTTTAAAACTCTTATGTTGAATGAAAAATCACTACATCTGCAAACATCTATTATGTTGTTTGAATCTGCTTTATTGTATTAACTTCTGTGTTCATTAGTTTGATTTGGAGTTAACTGATTGAACTTGTAAATATTTCAGGTTAATTGGAAATATGCAGTCAATATGAATTCTCATCTATTGACCTTTTCCTGTAGTTTGTTGCACTTATAAATTCAAGTCAACATAACTAATATGTTTTGTTGTGTCAATGTCATCTTGCTACAGTTAATTTAAAATTATATGTTGACTGGACTGTATTTTCAGCTAAAACTTAAAAATATTTGTGACTATGATTATTTGATCAAATCATGCTTCTAAACATCACCATCATTTATTGTGGGAATTCACATCACTGACCAACAGTTCAGAGCGAGAAGGCCATGCAGAGTGTGGTAACTTCACGAATAATAGGAAATCTGAAATCTTGTCCAATCGCAAATACATTGTTATCACGTATTACCATGTTAAATCACCAATATATCATTAGCGATTAGTTTCCAAGATGTAGATGACATGTTGAAAACGGCAAATCTCTGCAGTGACCTTGATGTAAAAATGTAATATGGCGTCAGACCAGTAGTATTGAGTCTGTTTGGCTGAAATTTGGTCCGTTTCATCCTTGTATCTGTCTCCTGGTACACACCAAATTTTTGAATTTTGTCAAGAATTGGCGATGCGAGAGCGCGAACGGGAAATGTGCATGAACACACAAACCGTTAAAGGAGTCATTCCGTCATTATTTCATTAATATTACTGTTTTCTCCGTTGTTCTTAATTACATTGAGTGTTAGTTCTATTTAAAAAACGTCCAGATTGCTTTGATTCCAGCTGTTTTTGCACGGTAAAAAAATGACTTGAGGTGGAACAGTGTACCAGTACTTTGGCATACCCATGACGTTGTGACGAGGCATCTCTGATTTACTTTGAATGTGTGAAGGAACACCCCTCCCTCCTATCTCGCTCTCTGTGTGTTTACCTTTACCAGAGTATCATCCAGCTAGGTTTCGCCGTTGCTTGTTCTGAAAACGTGGAGGGAAAAAACAAGAATTTATTTCCACACAGAGCACACGAACCAGTTTGATCTGCCATTTTTTCCCAAGCTTGTGCAGCAGCTACTGTGGCGCCATCTTCTCTTGTAGATGCTAATGCTAATGCTACTTCAAATTCGCTGCAATGGGGGACAGGCTTAACCCCACGTGGTTGACACTAAAGTCCATCTGTTGTCAGATGGACTGGCTCTTTCTGGGTCCCGCGTTCGTGTTATTGTTTTCTGTGAATGCGGCATGCAGCCAGTGGAGGCGACAAACCACTTAGAAAAGCAGCATGTGTCGGTAAGTTGGTGTGACTCATCAGATTCAAAGGAGCGTGAAAAAGTGTTTTTCAGGAGAATGACTCCTTTAAACCAACAGAGAGAGAGAGAGAGAGAGAGAGAGAGAGAGAGAGAGAGAGAGAGAGAGACAGAGAGAGAGACAGAGAGAGAGAGACAGAGAGAGAGAGACAGAGAGAGAGAGACAGAGAGAGAGAGAGAGAGAGAGAGAGAGAGAGAGAGAGATGCATACTATATAAGCTCAGTCCATTTACCATGAGTTGAATGTGACCTCTAGAAACATCTATATCTGCAGTGATGCTGTTGGGCTAGTATCAAAAAACAATAGAGAATGTAATTTGATGCTACTGAACATACACAGTTAATAGCCTCTGAGAATGAAGCATCACTTTGTGTCAGGAAGTGGTGGGGACAAGAATATGTTCTGGTAGTTGGTGTGGTTTTCAACCCAATACGTAGATATGGACACATTTCCTATCCTTCAAATATGAAACTAAAAGCTGTTCACTGACTAAAACTATCAACAACCATTTCTTAGTTTTTAAAAATACTGTACATTTCAAGGAAAGTGAGGTTGAATCTGCTGTGTCACACTTCCTTGTTTTATGAATGTCTTATGATGATGCAATAGCACAGATATAAATGTTTAATGTTTCCCACTAAGATGCGTCCATGACCCTCATGTTACATACTAATACATACTAATAAAACTGCACACACACACACACACACACACACAGGTAAATACAACCTTTTCTTTTTTGGGTGATTGCACTAAAAGGTTACAGTAATCTCTCGCAACCAATGTTTGGGAACATTAAATATTGAGCAACAGTCTTTCTAATATTTCAATGAAACCACCTGATCTTACCCACCCAATAATTATCTTGGAAACTTGAGTTTTCTTTATCAGTAACACACATGTGGTAAAATTTCATTTTTTTTTAAATTTTATTTTATTTCAGAAGCATTTTGCCTATCAACCAGTGTATTTATTCATCCAGCCTTTCACAGTTGTACATTTTTCACTTCTCTGACAGTGTTTGGAAGCTGTAGACATATGCTCTAAGTGCCCCTCCCCATGTCCAGGTACTGTGTATATATTTATATTCTTATACATTAAGTAATTCTCTGCAGTAACTCCCTGTATTCCATGTTTTCAGTCTTTAGTAATGAGGCCACCTTTATATTTCATCTCTTTTAGATTGGGAACATTCAGATACGACCTGTGGAGCAGATTTCATAGATCGACACAAAACAACATGAATCTGAAGCATGTGACACTTTCTTTATCTGACTGGTTTACTGTCAAACTCAAGCACTTAACCTTTGTAGTCAAGTGTACCTTGTGTTTTATACACTTACAGAATAAAACCCATTGTTTCAACATTATTTCAGAAGTAAAATTTGATATGTATGAAATCTCCACTAGATGGCACAGTGCAAAAGCCTGGTACTGGTGAGAGAAGGAAACTGAGGCATTAGATTCATGTCAGGTAAACTGTGCACACTGCCTGGTTTGGCTGAATATGTACAATAGTTATGTATTTGTATTATTTATGTACAAGACTCTTCATCCACAAATAACCAACAGTGAAAATACTTTTCAATATAGGACTGAGAATAGTGTAAGTTTCATATAAGTCAGAAATGTAACTGATAATTTGAAGCTACTAATTGATATGATCCTTTTTCCTTTTCCCTTCTTTGCACTGACTTGCACATTGCCCCCACAGAATTGCACATTACATATTACATATTTTTACTATATTTATTTTTATCTTATTCTATCTTGGTGCATGCTTAGCATTTTTATACTAATATATATATATATATATATATATATATATATATATATAAAATTATTTTTTTCTCTCTTTTTCTTCTTTTTTTTATTGATATACTATATGTTGAATGTTGCAGCGTTACACCGAGACAAATTCCTAGTTGTATACGACATGTGTACTATACGAACAATGGCAATACAACTCTTTCTGATAATTAAGGTACTATGAAGCGTATTCAGAGCCGGCTAAGGGCAAAGGCGGCACCACCCTCTAAGTCACCATGACGGTGTCGCCCTCAAAGAAAACCCCCCTGGTCCATTGGATTCCAGTCTGAGTTATTTCAATGTAACACAAAATAATAGATTGTCTGAATGAACAGTTTCAGACATAAAATCTACTTATGTATGAAAAATGGCAAAGCTAAGACAAAATTCATAATATCACTTCATTATGTGTGACCCAGGGCCGTGCAGAGAGCTTTGGAGGGGCAGGGGCTCAAATTAAAAAAAGGGAAACATGGAACAAAATCTTCAAACAACACATCAACTTTATTTAAAACTACATTTTAATTACATTACTGCTGTTACTTGTTCTCAGGCTGACAACAAGTAACAGTTTTATATTTATTATTTAATAGGAGCTGATTCAACAATCACTTCAATCATATAAATGTTATTTTATTAAAGCTTTGAGATTTGAAAATACAAGATTAAATGTAAACAAGACACGTTTTACTGAAAAATGAGAAACACAAGGGCTAGGTTAGTCCTTTACAGTATTGTATTATAGTGAACCAGAGCAAAGTGAAGTGGTCAAGTGGAATTATCACCCCACACCTTGGTCAAATAACCACAGATGGCACACCCAGTGACACAGCCCACACTTTAGCGCTAATGCAGTTTACAGATAAAATCACGAGAACAAAAGAGAACGCACTTATGGCGCCTACAGCAAATATGTACAAATGTAAAAAATAAAAAAATCAACATTGATTGATTATTTGTGGCCGTCCACCAATCTGATTATCACACTGGTCTACAAGTAAAATGCTTGCGAAATAAAATTAATGATATTTTACTACCTCTGGTTACTCATACAGAAAACTCAAGGCTTAAATACTGGTTGGCTCAGGTTTCCGAGATAAATCTTGGGTCAAAATGTGAAACTCTAAAAATTAAGTGGAATAGGTCTGCGTCCAAAGGAATATTGGTCTCACATCTACTTCTAAACACTGTCTGCACATTATGATCCATTCACTTTACAGGTTCTTTCTAGTGGAATATTTACGAGGTCAGCGCTTTTCCCTTCTGTTTCCAGTATCCCATTCCTTGTGGGGACCTGATTATCATCCTGTGTCCATTGGTTTTTGTTGAGCTGATTATTTCTAGTCAGTCTGTCAGTTTTCCTGTCTGTCTTGTCATGTGTTAGTTCATGTCCTTCTCATTTCCGTGTCCTCAACTGCCTTTTCTGTCCTGTGTTTTGTCCTTCATCTTTTTCCACTCCTTTCATCCTCTCCTTTTTTGTCCTTTGTCTTTAACTGTTGTCTTAGCTCTGTAGTAGCAGTCATGTCAAATTAATCCTTATTTCTATGCATAAACGTACCTGTGTATTCCACTAGAACCACTAGATATGCTCTGCCTTACAGCTGTCTTTTTTCACAAAGAGGCAAAATGTACATTAATACAAAAACAGTCAGAAAACAAGACAGCAAAGAGATGGCGGTATGTTTATGTAGCAAAAGGAAGCACAGAGCTAATTATAACACATGGTTAAATGTGATATCACCGATTACAAAAATGTCAAATTTTAAACTTTCAGTCAACGAATAGCCTACAGAAAGTAAACATAGAGACAAACAGGTTACAGGTCTGGTAAATAACCCTGTTTCATTATAAACATTACTACATCTCAAGTGACTAAAATGGAATATTAATTCAGTCAACATGTATGTTATAAGAAACAAGTGAACAAGTGGACGTGTTTGACTCTTAAAGTAGTTCACATCAGAAGTTATCCTACTCATGCCCTTATTTTTTTTTTGGGGGGGGGGGCACTAAACTGTTAAAAATTAAGTCTTTCGGACATTAATTCACCTTAACAGGCATATTCTGAAAATAATACACTTCAAGGATTAAAAAAAGAACCCTAAAGAGGTGACATAAAAGAGCCAAGGGGTGCAGGTGCAGGTGTATGTATATATATATATATATATATATATATATATATACACACACACTGGTATCAGACAGCCAGTGACAAATAATCCAATTTATAATTCAGTTTTATCGGTAAGACAGGTTTAGTTCAGGGGATGTGTGTTTTTATTATAGTGGGAATGCTTGGTCTCATGATTATGTAATACACACACGTTTGCCAGCCTACTTTAGGACCTCCGCCTCAGTGTACGAATCACACCTAACTTATAGTTGTCAGTGTTGAGGTTTGGCTGTGGTGTGTGTGTGTGTCGCTGTTGTGATGGACCGCTGGAAGGGCAGGGTGGCTCTGGTCACTGGGGCTTCAGTTGGGATAGGAGCCGCTATAGCTAAAGAACTGGTTCGATATGGAATGAAAGTGATGGGCTGTGCCAGGAAAGTGGACAAAATACAGGTATGGTTTAGATAGAAAATATTCTGTCTGCACTGACGAAAATGAAAATAGACTTATTCTGTTTTTAACCTGTTTGAATTAATAGTTAGTCCAGCCTGATCACAGATTTACACTTTATTTAATCAAAACTAGCTTATAATAACAATGTACAAAGTAGTGAACATACATGTAGAAGTAAAAGAGAGAAGACACCATAATGTCATTTGACCTTTTATTTCACTGGATCACATATTTAATGTGTATAATATACTATATTGTAGTTATTAAAGTGAATTATACTCATGTTCACATAACAATAAAATTATCTCCCAGTTGACTTCAGGGATTTCCAAGTCCAACTACTTCTCTTTTTTTTTTTACCTTTTAATTTATTGTATCTGGCTTGAGTTGATGTCATATTCATGCACAGAACTTAAAACAGAAGATGGTCCAAAATGATCCTTTTGGAGCACAAAGGGGTGATACCATTTGAACACCAGGGGGCGGTGATGAGTTTTGGAAAAAAATGTTAAAAACACTTTGAAATACCTTGAAATGCTTCTGGAAACATGTCGATGGGCATAAATAATGATTTAAAACACATTTTAACCAGATGTGAAGATGGTCCAAAATGACCCTGTTGGAGCATGTGTATAGTATGTGCTCCACCAAGCGCCCCATGGTGTTAAAATGGAAAGGCTATAGTTAAGCAAGTATTTTCTCTCTGTTACAGAAACTGGCAGCTGAGTGTCAAAGTGCAGGCTACAGCGGCATTTTAGTACCTTTCAAATGTGACCTGAACAACGAAGACGAGATTCTGTCCATGTTCTCGACTATTAAATCCCAGTACCAGGGTGTGGACGTGTGCATCAACAACGCTGGTTTTAGTCATCCAGAGCCACTGTTAAATGGTAAAACCAGTGCCTGGAAAAACATGCTGAATGTAAGAACTTTGGTCATATTATTGGGATTAACTCATTTAGTACCCCCCCCCCCCCAAACAAACAAAAAAATAAAAATTAAAAAATTAACATGACCAACACCAAACTGTTAACACTTGTTCCTTTTGCCAGTATCAACTTTACCTGAAATTTTAGGCAGATCTTTTCAAGTTATCTTGCAAGAATCAAAGAGACACATGAACAATTAATCAATTCACAGAGTAACTAATAAAAAGAAAAAACACCAGACGAGGGTAGGTATTTTTTCACAGATGTAATTATCAGTAGACATAAAAGAATATTTTAGGTAATCAATTTGACATTTTTGGTCCAAAGTGTTTGGGTTTTTTTTGTGTCTGTCGTTTGTCCATCTGTTTGGCAGCAACTTTACACAAAAACTACTGGACTAATTTCCATGAAAATTTCAGGGAAAGTGTAAAGTGGTACACAAAAGTAATGTGGGAAAATGAAAACATTCTGATCAATTAAATTGATATACTACATAATATACTAGTCGAATATAATTTCATGAATTAACTTTTCCAAATGTTTCCACAATGATACAAATTCAAATGAAGTTACATGTATAATAATAATCTTAAACATTCCAAGTTTCCTTTTTCTTTTTGGTAAACCTTTTGTCCTTTTGCAGGTTAATGTTCTTGCATTGTCCATTTGCACTCGTGAAGCCTATCAGTCAATGAAAGAGAGAAATGTAGATGATGGACACATCATAAACATAAGCAGGTGAAGTTTGTATAAACCCAACTTTTGTGTATATGACATATCAGATATGAAATTATATCATGTTAGGAAAATTTGGTTTTTGATTTTTAACTTTTATCAACATGTTTTAATTTTTCCAGTAGCTAAGCTCTGCAGACTCCCTCCACCTTTATTTATTTATTTATTTATTTATTTATTTATTTATATTTTATTATTTTTCAATATAAGGGGTGGGTACATGTAAGCAGAAAGGGAGGAAACAAACAAACAAAAAATAGCAACAATAACAACATTAATGACAGTGGAACTATGTACAGACAGGGAGTAGTTGTTCACATAAACATACTTACAAAAGGATACCTACAATACACACTCAATTATAGTAAAGACTCATTTGGCCATTTATCTGGGACAAAATAAAACCATTTCAACCATCGATCCAAAAAAACTTAATTTTTTTGATTGACATGTGCTGTTCGTCCTTCCATCTTGTAGATTTCCACCACAATGCCTCCACCTTTTTCTACCACTCATCATCTGTTTATTTTTTAGCATATGTGGACATCGTGTAGTGACCCTTGCTGATGTTCATTTCTACAATGGCACAAAGTTTGCTGTGACAGCTCTGACTGAGGCTCTGAGATACGAACTACGTGAAGCCAACACCCATATAAGAGCCACGGTAAAAGGAGGAAGAATAAAAAAAAACTTTCACTAGAAATGAACTTCTCCTTACTTCATTCATTATTTATAATCATTATCATTATTTCTAATTATTACAGGCTATCTCTCCTGGTCTTGTGGAAACAGAGTTTACTTCTCGACTTTACAGCAAGAATCCTGAAAAATCTGCTGCTTTACTTGCCAAAACAAAGGTACCCTTCTGAACAACATTTATAGAATTATCAATATTTATTACTGCAGAGTTTAACACTTGTAAATATTTCACTTCTTGGACAGAGTTTGGAATCCATAGACATTGCAAATGCTGTCACATATGCTTTAAGTGCCCCTCCCCATGTCCAGGTAATGTATACAGATCCATATTCCTGAACATACTGTATATTGTTCATTTACTCAGCAGCAAATCCAGTGAGGTAACATCCATCTGTTTTCTCTTTTAGATTGGGGATGTTTTGCTACAACCTGTGGAGAGGGTTTTTTAACACTTAACTATAATGAATACTGAGTCTTTGATACATGCACATTTTTTTCTTTTTATGATGTTTCCTGCATTAGTTAATTTTTCCTTTGTGGGATCAATAGTTAAATCTTATGTCTTATCTTCATCTGATCAGTTTAGTATCAAACTCAGTCATTTTTGCCTTGTACTTGCAAAATAAAGTCTGCTTTTGCAACTTGCCTTTACTTTGTATCAGATTCATTACTCAAATATTAAACATGCAGAAATAAAATGATGCAACTGTTTCGAAACGTCCACTAGATGGTGTCAATGCAAAGGCCTGGTGGTGGTGAAAGGAGGACACTGAGGCAATGAGAGACTGATTAACTGAACAATGTCACTGGTTTAGATGAAATGTGTGATATATAAACAAACAACCACAGAAAGACCTGAAAATAATTTAAGCACAAACATTACAAAACTAAACCAGGGCCAAGTGAGGAGTCACATAAAAGTAAGAAATCAGATGGTGATAAATTAAAGCTACTAATTCCCCATGTATTTGCGTGTAATACAATACACAGCGGACTATTTTTCATCATATTTATTATGACTTATTTTTATTGCAATGCAGTGAATACAGTGGTCAGTGTTAATGGCCTCAGCACCTATTGTTCTTCCACACATTTACTTAATCTTCAGCCAAAACTTTGACCATTAATGCGGCCAGGGGGTGTGGTATTACCACACGATGTACAGATTTCATATACAATGCAAAAGTCTTGCAATATAAAATATTTTAATTTCAATGCCAAACTGTCAGATTGTACAGTTGAATGAATCCCTTCTGTATTTTTTCCACTCCTGTATATTCTGCACGAGGAGGCTAAGTGACCAAGTGCTCTGAAATTCACATATAATAGCGGTTAATAATAAATATTTGATGTGGCATAGGCAGACCACCCGTTTTTGATGGGCAGCAAACGTGACGTTAGGTTTTATGTGGGCTTAGTAAGATACTACAATGCGTCGCGTATGTGACGTCACACCCTGCTCAGCTGTGGTGTGAATGTAACGGGTCCCGAACCGGGCCGAGTACCACGTCACAAGATTGAAATTAAATATGTGTTTGGTCAGTGTCTCAAGGTTGCAGTCTGAAAAACAGAGAAGACGATCACCGGCATAAAGAACACTGGACGGCCATGCTTGCATTCCAAGACTCCTCTTTATTTACTCACAATAATTCAAAAATAAGCAAGCATACAAACAATGAAATATTCCAACAATTTGCAATCATGTCTCTTTTCTTAAAGTTTAAGGTGTGTATGCATGTGTGTACAGTTCGTATTTTCTTTTCAGGTTTGTATGTGTTCCAGGTAAGTACAGGTAAGTGTAAGTGTGTGTGTGTGTGTGTGTGTGTATGAGTTTGTCAACTGTCAGGTAGGTATGTTGTCTATGAATGTATGTAGGTGAATGTATTGTGTCCATGAATGTGTTAACCAGGTAAGTGTGGAATGTTTGCTCGTGTTCCCTCAAAGCACATTTACATACAATATAACCATTAAAACCAAATAAGCATCATCTAACATTGAAATAAATCCAAGTGCAACATTCAGCATTAGTACTGGGTCAATATATATAGCTGCCATTTACTGGTGCAAACATAATATGGTCACTAGTGCAGCCGTGCACTGCTGCTACTAGCTAACTGTAGTGCAATATAAATTTACATTCATTTTTGTTTAGCTTTCAGCTACTCTTCATATCAAATAACTGTCTTGACAAAACGTATTGGCATTATTGCAAAGAGGGAAAAATAGAAAACAAACAAATATTCAAATACACACAAAATAGCAATAGATGTACTAAAAGCTCACTGTCATAAACCCCATAGCCTCTAGTGCCACGGTTCTCAAACTGGGGTCCGCGGGCCCCTAGGGGGACGTGGCGCATGTCCAGGGGGTACGCGAAATTATTCACGGTTTTGTTTTTGTTTAGTTTTTTTGCTGTTTTATTTTGAAATGCGGAAGTTTTATTTTGTAGCGAGCGGGCGGAAGTAGCAGCGCTGTTTGACGCTAGCTTGACTAAATTGAGACGGAGCGAGTCACAGGCTATTTTTAGCCACCCTGCAGCGAACATGGATCGATTTTTCAGTCCGCAAAGTTCCTCAAGAAGTGGTAAAAGAAATGACAATGAAAATGAAAAAAAACAAACGTCCTAACCCTAAAAAGAGAAAGTACATTGATAGTTATATTGAGTTTGGCTTCATTGAGAACAATGATGGGAGACCAAAATTCCACCAGAAGTCTCTGTCTGTCTGTCTGTCTGTCTGTCTGTCTGTCTGTCTGTCACACACACACACGGTTTTGTGTGTCTTTTGTTCCGTTTATTATTTTAAAATTATTTAAAATTTTTGTTTCTGAAGTGCTCATTTATATTATAATACCTGAAAATTTCACTGGTTTGCACAAAAGCACTATTAAAAAAGGTTATCATTGTTTCATAATAATCATTGTTGAAGTGTTGTTTTTTTTTTATCATTTTCAGTATCGCGAGGATGAGGGGGGACATGGAAAAATTTCACCCCTCCAAGGGGGACCTGGGCCAAAAAAGTTTGAGAACCCCTGCTCTAGTGAAACCTTAAGCACAAATCTGGACATATTGAGCAGAAGTATAGAAATACAAATAATCATATTGAAATACAAAGTACAATAAATGCAAAAACCCTTCACCATCTACAAGTCGTCAAGTAACCAGCAGTAGTAATGTTGCGGATTTACATGAACCGTTTCTCTTATGTTTAGAACATGTGGTGGACAGCGCCATCTTCAGTGTCTACACAGCTACAGCAGGTTGACTCACACCATGTTAAAACAGCAGCAGAAATAACCCGCGAAAATCACGGAGCTTCTAAAGTGTCTTAAAAGTACTCAACATGTCACAAACAGTCTCTTGGCAACTTCGCATAGTATAAAGAACATAATTTCACGTTGTACTAACCTGAAAAACAGAGAAGACGATCACCGGCATAAAGAACACTGGACGGCCATGTTTGCATTCCAAGACTCCTCTAGAGGAAACGGAAGTACCCCGACTTAAATAGAGCGAGCACCTGGCAACACCAAGCACCGCCGGAAGGTTCCATTCCGAGTGATCTATAGTAACTTACTACTGGTATTACCTTAGCTGGCCAACATTTTAAATAAGGAAAATAATAAACATACAGAATAATGCTTTTAATTCAAGTGTATAACATTTTTAAGAAAAATAATAAACTATTCTATTTGTGAGGGTCTCACATGAAGTCTGTGATGACGTCACATGCGCGCCAGACGTGTAGTCCAAATTATAAACGGGTTTTACTCGCCGCCCGGAGCCAATGACTTGGCTCCGGGCGGCGCGGTGGTGCAGTGGTTAGCACTCGTGCCTCACAGCAAGAAGGACCCTGGTTCGAATCCCACACCAGACCTTTCTGTGTGGAGTTTGCATGTCCATTTTCGCCGGGCACTCCGGTTTCCTCCCACCATCCAAAGACATGCACTGATAGGTTAATTGATTAATCTAAAATTGGCCATAGGTGTGAATGTGAGAGTGATTGTTTGTCTATATATGTCAGCCCTGCGATGAACTGGCGTCTCATACAGGGTGTACCTGCCTTCGCCCATTGTAGCTGGATTAGGCCCCCAGTGACCCCCGCGACCCTAGTGAGGATAAAGCGGGTTCAGATAATGAATGAATGAATGAATTGGCTCCTCCCGCACCCCCATAGACATAGTATATTACATAGTATATGACTGCATATAGACTGTCTCTATCTATCACCCCTCCTGTATCTGCCTTCTCCTCTATTCATGAATTGACCCAGTTTCACTGAAAGTCAACACTTCCTCTCTTGACCTCTGGCCAGGTCAGCAGGTGATTATCTCCTCCTGAGAGAGCAAGGGGAAGATTGTGAGGTTTAACAAGGTAAAGAGGAAAGCTTCACTCAATACATGTTGACAAAACACACTAGAGGGTGTTGAGCTTTTAATAAAAACTAAATAAATATGTGTATTTCTTTAAAGTCTTTTTGTGCGTTTGTCAAAATTTCTGCTTCTGTGTCCTACGATGGGGTCTTAAAGACCCAGATTCCAAAGTTCAGTTCCAAAGACTCATCACCCCACCCACCAAGGACATTTTACTGTTTTCAGTAGCAAGCAATGGCACCATACAGTACGTATGAAAAGGCACATTTGTGGCCCACTGGGTCACTTTGACCCAGAGGACAGCGCAAGGGTTAAAAAATAATTGGTTGCTCATGAGGATTCTTTTTTTATTTATTTTTTTATTTTTATCAAAGCAGATGATAAAGTGTTAGGATATAGATTCACTCATTAAAATCCAGTAACTTTTACTTTTACTCACTACATATTAACCCAAACGTCTTTGCTATCTACTTATATACATATCCAAGCCTTGTTACTTGGTTTTGAATATATCTGAGGACAATTATTTATTTTTATTCATAGCACATTTTCATAATTGCTTTAAAGCTACATATTCTAGACAATAAAACACAATGCTTTAAAAATTGTAAAGTTAGGGTAAGGCAAAACAGACAAAAGAGTTGATTAAAGATAGTTTTCAATACATTTACTTCAGTAAAGAATGTACCTTTCACCTCCTGTGATTTTTATCCATCCTCAAGTGTGTTTTTAAAACCCAGGATTTACAGGTTCAGTCCAGCCGAAGATTTATGGGGCTTTAGGAGGATCCAATTACATAAAGTGAATATAATCCTCACTGTTATGTTTTCATGAGCTGTGTAATTATTAACTTAGAACAAGTGGTGCCCGACACAACAACCCCCCCCCCCCCCCCCCCTTGCACACATTTGACCTGATTTGCCCTATCTGTTGTCACAGTGACATTTGATCTACATTCACCAAAAAATTATTTTATTTTATTCCTCCTTCTCTGTGCCTTTGGGTGGGTGCAGACTGCATCCATACCCCCCCCCCCCAGCTCGAATAACATGTAACCATGGTTCCTAGGATTCAAACAAACCAGGGTTTTTTAAAGACCCAGTTTTTCTGAAAGTGAAATTAAGTGAATTGGGGAAAATATAAACAGGGGCAGTTTTTCACCAATTTTGTTACCTGTGATCACACACAGGGTCGAGGGTACAGGGTCGAGGGTACAGGGTACAGGGTCGAGGGTACAGGGTACAGGGTACAGGGTACAGGGTACAGGGTACAGGGTACAGGGTACAAGGTACAGGGTACAGGGTACAAGGTACAAGGTACAGGGTACAGGGTACAGGGTACAGGGTACAGGGTACAGGGTACAGGGTACAGGGTACAGGGTACAGGGTACAGGGTACAGTACGGCGGTGCGGGGTTTGGTTTTCTCTGAGCGCAAAAACTGAGCGCATGAGACCTGTCTCCGGACGGGCCACGTTCGTGGGGGGTACTGGGGTCGAGCCGGTGGGCGTCAGGTTAGGGTGCTTCACCGCCCTGTCCCTTCGCAAATAACCGTGTCGATAAATGATTACAATGTGTGCTGTAGGTGTGTGTTGTACTGCTACTGGACCAATTTCCATGAAATTTTTAGGCAATGTGCGGGTTGGTCCAGAATAGACCCCATTCAATTTTGGCAAATGTAGGCTAAAGATCACAGTCACTAAAAATGTATTTTGGCAATGATAAGTGACAGGGAAAATAAGGTTAAATGTGTGCGAGGGAGCGGGGTTTGTTCTGTCTGGCACCACTTTTTGTCTATATCTTTACTGTGCGTGTTTGCAGACGTTTTTCCTCAACACATTTGTTTAATTAAGTGTGTTCATCTGCGTGGACATGCTTCACAGCCTGTCCATGGTTGTGTGACTGAGCTTCATTAGTGTGCTATGATGCGAGAGCTCTCCTGCTTTGTCACGTTATTGACCAGTTAACACCGAGAGTGAAACCTTCAAATTTGATAAATGTTATCTTAAGTGCTGCATTCAGAGGTGTTGGGCAAAACGGCAGCGTGAAATAATGGCTGTGAAGCGTGTCTGTCTGGAACAGTGGTGCCAGACACAACATGAAAATCTGTCTTGTAGTTTTTTCATAAATAAACAAAGAAATAAATTGACCCAACACCAATACCCCTCTCCCCTTGGGAAGGTAGGGTAATAATGACCATTACTCTGTCACCGTTTAAGCTTGAGGGACCTGTGGTCTGTGGTGGTCTCCGTCTCTTCATGTTTAGGTGGGCTTTTGTTAAATGTTAAACGGGAAACATTTAGAATGTTAAATGAAAAGATCAACACAATTGTCATTTCTACATTTTATACTGAAAGATTAGAAGATTGTCTGTTAACTGCTTAAAGGACTGATATTTTTGTGTTTTTAAATGGAATTATGCATTTTAAAACATTTACATAGTCTACATAAACTATACATGGGTGGAAACTCTTCATTAATTAAACTCCACAGGTCCCTCTTTAACCCTATTTCTGAATAATGACACTAGAAATGTTATTTTGAGCGCTGACCCTTTACATGCAAATGAGCCACTTCATGCCCCTTCTGGGATATTGACCGTTCTTCTCTGTCACATTCAGCAGCTTATATTTGTTAATACAACCGATAACTGAACATTTGAGGTCATCAGTTTGAAGTTTTTGGTTCAAAGTTTTTGGTTGTTTTTTTTCTTGTCTGTCATATGTCCATCTGTTTGGCAACAACTTTACACAAAAAATAATGGACTAATTTACAGGGAAAGTGCTCGGTGGTACAGAATAGATTCCATTCCTTATTGGTGAATGTAGGTCAAAGGTCAAGGCCACCAAAAATGTGTTTTGCCATGATTCCTGTATATTCAGTTTAACATATAGCTTGTTTGTACTCTCACTATTGACATCAGAACCTTAAAGGACAAATTTGAATACTATAGGTCAAAGGTTGAGGTTGGAATAAAGGTCAAACATTGAATTTTGGATATAACTTTCAGACTATTTATCTTCGAGACTTCCTTGAAGATGCTTGTCTTTCAATTCTGCATTTTATGGTGTGCCATTTGTTTGTTTGTTTGTTTGTTTGTAAATGCTGGTGAATATAGGTCAAAGGTCACATTCACCAAAATTAGATAAAAACAAATCTATCTATCTATCTATCTATCTATCTATCTATCTTTCTTTCTTTCATCTTTTCTCTGTCACAATAACTTTAAATAGTGACTTCATGTGTCTGCAGATTCATGTGGTCTTTTGGATCAGACAGATAATATTTACAAGGTTAAAGATAACTGTTACTATAATCCCCAGAATGTTTAGTGACGTGAGAGGATTAAATGTAAATAAGCCACAAAACAGTCAGAGAGGTTGGGTTCTTTTATCCTCAAATGTGGTACAGTCATTGTTATTTTTCTTTGTTTTCATTATTCTTGGCTTTTCTCCTTATCATCAGCTTTTATGAAACTGAGACGATGGGGATAAGAAAATGTCAGAAATGTGTACTTAAAATTAACATAGAACAGTTTCTCTTCCAAATTACATCATTTTACTTTTAATTTCCAGATTAAAATAAACACATAAACGAGTGATTGTGACATTAAGTGAGTAATATATTTATCAAAACCACCCAAACACCTTTCTGGTGTTATTAAATACTCATTTATACAACCACACAGATATTGGTCAAGCTCTATCCTCTCATGTATCAGAGAAAAAACATTTAAAATTTTCTGCAATTGTCTGCAGGAACTCAACATGAGACCAGCTGTAATACAAATCTACAAGTTTAAAAGTATATTTTTATTTTGTTCTAAGTTATTCATGTAGTTTTTGTTGTTATTGTGTAATTTACTGTTGTACTGTAGATGGGAAAATTAATGAATGGTATTCAATGGGAAATAAAATGCTAAAATCGTATCTGGTTTGTCATGTGCCCTGAATCACACACTTGTTGTATCTCATAATAAATGATAATTATTGATGTACATTTCAACTGCTTCTGATTCATTTAGTAAAACCCCTTAATAATTTAGACTACACGCTTGTCGCGTATGTGACGTCACTACAGACTCCACACCACAGCTGAGCGGAGTGTAACGTCACAGTCTCTTACTAAGCCCACATAAAACTTAACGTCACATTTGCTTCTCATCAAAAACTGGTGGTCTGCTTATGTCACATCAAATATTTATTATTAACCACTATCATATGTGAATTTCAGAGCACTTGTCAAATGGAGTCAGAATTTTGCTTGACTCAGTCCATTCACTCCCATTCATTTTTTTTACATGAAAAATATCCTTTCAATTCCTTTCTGCAGAATTTAATGTTATTTATACAACAAATATACAAGTGTGACAGTGCATTGCTATTGTCAACAGACTCCTAATGGTTCTGAAAGAGAGGAAACGGGTCAGAGCCCAGATAGTATGAGATTTATCTACTAGCTACAACTACTATTAGTTTAAATAAGGCTAATTAACAGGATAAAAAGTCTTACCCAGTGCAGAAGTAGCAGATACACACTCATTCATCAGTGCCACTTCAGCCAATTTAACCTATGCAGTTAGTTTTTCCTCAATCAATAGTGTTTGCTCAGTTTTGATGAGTCAAATGAGTTATTGGATTTTTTTTACCCAGTGGGATGTGACAAAGTTAATTATCTGCAATACTGTTGATTTTTTTTTATGGTTCTGTGAGTTTTTCTACTTGAGCAGGGCAGTCAATGGCCATTCTCTCACTTCAGTTCAATATTCAATACATGTATGCAGTAAAAGATCAGGGTCAAAACTTTAATAAGACCCTTGATCACTTGGCTTCCACCCAGGCCACTGCAGAGGAGGTGTCGTATCAGGGAATACTCAAGTTCTTCTGTGAAGGTCATGTTTTTTTCCACTTCATCTTTCACATTAACTCCACAAAATACAGCTGCATTCTCAGTCCTCACTGGAAATGTTGGTCACCCCTCCTCCATATTTGTTTCAGGGGTTTCAAATATCATTGTTTAACTATATTTATTCAGGAACAACTAATTTTCTCCAAGTTTTCAGATATCCCACGCTATTGAACGCACCAGAGATGTTACAATAGTCCTGAACACACCACCTCCGTCTTTAGCATTAGCGTGTTGTTGCTAAGCACCCTCTTTTTCCCAACTTTAATTCATATACTCCTGGTTTATTACTGTGTGTAAATGCCACACGGTGAGATTAATAACACAATATAGTTGGAATAGATATTAGAATAGTGTATTGTTTATCTGCGCAAAAGTTGATGCTGTTTAACGCTAGTGTGTTGTTGAAGCTAATACGGGAATAAGCTAGCTGTCATCTGAGTGACTCATACAATCGACTACGGTCTTTACAAGTGGTAATTTTTTCCCATCCAGCTTAAAATGACTAATTTACATACGGAATTTTTTTTCATTTTTGAACAAAAAAATCGATTTAAAAATCATAAAACAAAAAATCCTGATACATATGTCAATCGATTTTTTTTCTCCCACCCCTATTTATCAACCATTGTGCAATACATCTGGATGAGTTTTCTATGAGTATGTATTAAACAGTGCGTGGTTATTTCTTTATTCCTGTTCAAGTTTCATGCAGGCATGAATGTACAGATTTTCTGTCTTTAATTTGTTGTATTAATTAACCTTTGATGCATGAATTATGAAAATGTTAGTCAAGATTATTTGCCCAAGTGTTTTTATTCCTCTTAATACATGAAAAAAGCAATGTGATTGAAATCTTTTTAATGAACCTATTTTTTTAGGGAGTTATTAAAATATCCACTCAGCTAAGCTTTGAAGCTAAGAAACATGTATTTAAAACACAATATCAGAACACTATGAAATAAAATATTTTTATTTATTTTACTTTTTGTTTAAGAAGAGGCTGTTAATTACAGTTTAATAACACTTTAAATACATTATTCAATTGTTATTTAACTTGTCATTTTACTGACTAATCTTTTTTATGCTCATAATTGCACTTATATTGACACTGCTGACTCTTACACTGTTTTTAAATTGCCCTTCGGGATAAATAAAGTGTTTTGAATTGAATTTGAATTGAATTGAATTGAATTGAATTGAATTGAATTGAACAAGCAATTGATTTACACATACACATGTTAGTGCAGAACAGACAAGTTACAGTAATGGTATGAACTGATTAATATTGAACTAGAATAATAAATCCCATGAATATACAAGAGAACAACTGTAGAATAACTGTTCACTGTATGCATCAAAGGGTTAAAGTTGTATTGCTCCATACTTTTAATCATCATGCAATTGTTGTGAATATGTTAATAGGCCACAACATATTCTCATAAGTTCATTTCAGATCAAATGGAAAATTCCTGCTGGCTTTTTCTCATTCACTGTGATTTTTCCACAGATCCAACTGTGTTAGTTGTTCTGATATTACAGCTTATGGTTGTGTCCGAATGCCAAGCTCCTTTGAATACTTGGTTGTGCTCCAAACGTCTTGAGCTGAATCATAAAAGTATGCATTGTTGCATCGTTCCCACTGTTCTCAGGATTTACAGACTAAGATCTTGTATAGTACAGTAGATCGGAAAATCTCTTCCCTACTTGCCAAGATGTTATTAATAATTACATCAGAAATTCTGAGCTTCTCTTTCACACTAACTTATTTAAATAAATTCTTCTTATGCAATCATGTGAGAATCAGCTGACCAGTAGGATTTCAGCGTCCCAGTGCATGGTGGGTAAAAGTAATGTGAGAAGTGAGAACTTAATCTGTGTGGAGAATGTGACCCTGTTTTAAGCCTAGCTGGGGTGTGCATGGTTTGGCCAAAGTCCTCAGTTTATCACAGCAAAAGAAGAAAACATATAACATTAAACTGTGGGGAACTATTAGATTAATATATACAGTAATATGTAAAAAAAAAAAAGAAAAAAAAAGATATCTGGCTGAACAGATAATTGTTATATAGATGTGCCTTTGAGTTTATGTATTCCCCTTATAAGAGTATTCATATAATATCACTGTAATATTTCATGTAAAAGGTGTTTTCATTATTATTACATTCATTTTTTTTGGTCTGCATTTGTTCTCATTGTTTAACACCACAGAGAGGGTGTCAACATTGTTTGAGATCAATGCATATCTTATTCTTGCAGCCAAATATTTTAATATTTAGTGCATGTGTGTGACCATCATCGGTCCTCCCTGAAAGCTGAGCAAACATACTTTATTAGAACTCTCTATTATAAGCCAGGGAGGGCAGTGCTACACCTCAGTGATGTGTGGGGGAAACAAAGACTGGAAAGGACAGACAGGACGAACAGGGAAAGAAATTAATAGGCGGTGCTATTGCAGTTAAAGATTATAAGGTGGTGTGTTATTCCCAACTATTAACTGTCCATCAATAAAAATAAATAAATCGACAAAAGAGAAGAAAACCAAAACAGCACAAAAGAAAAAGAGATTCGATAAATAAATAAATAAATAAAAACGGTACTGAGCATCATAGTTGTGGATGACTTGATAATGTAAAATAGAATGTTTGTAATTGTAAAAAAAAAAAAAAGCATCACACCCACAATCATTCAGAAATTTTTATTATAACCATGCAGAATACAGTTTTAAAAAAGACGATTTTTTTTTTTTATATCAAACATAATTTCCGTGTGTCTGTGATTTAAATGATGCACCAGGAAGAGACTACACTGTCAATTCTATTGCATTTATATAATCTTCAAGAAGCCTCTGATCATCTGAAGCTAACCTGCCAGCAATTTCGTTTTGATTGTTTAATTGTTCTCATTGTTGTCGGGCAGACAATGCTGCTTTCCTTCTCTTCTTCCTGCTGAATTGTGCCTTTACTCTCTCCATAGATAACTGCATCGGACTCAAGATGGGAGTCGAGGAAGTGGTCAAGCAGAGGAGTGACTGGTTTGACCTTTCTGATCTGTTTAGATGGAGCTCTTCAGCAGCGGTGGTTTTGGATGGCACGGGTGTAAATGTCATTGGTTTGTGTTGAGCGTGTTCAAAGGTAGCAGCAGACATGGGCTTTTTTCTTTGTTTCCTCTGTTTGTGTCTTTTTCTAATAACATAAGGAGCAGTTGTGATCGTTGTGGAAAGCCTCCATTCCCTGTGTGTTGTTGTTGCTTGTGTGGACATGCTAACTGTATTACCTGCGTTTGGAACTGGGACAATTGGGACTGTATTTTCTGGGTTTGTCTCAAAAGGAGGGAGTTCATTTAACACAGACAAAGCTGTTTTCCTCCTTCTGTTTCTCAGTCCTTTCATCTGTGATCTTTGCCTTTTTCTTTTCAGAACACTGAAGAAACTATCGGGAGCCTGAACATGGACAGGCACCCTTCTTCTGTAAATGTACGGCATGTGAGATACTTGGTCCTCTGTGTCGGGGATGGATGGTACAGTTGGAGTCCCGCCGGGAGGAATCGCTCTCAAATGATCAGCTGAGGAATTTTCATGGACCAGGACCACAACAGGAGTAACGGAACCGCCTTTCCTCGTTTTTCTCCTTCCCTCTTTCGACCTGGTCCGTTTGTGTTTGGAGATTACAAAGAGGGTACTGGCCGTGGTGGCAACTGGTTGCCTTTCAGGGTTGCTCTCAAAGCCTTGTTGCCTTTCAGAGTTGCTCTCAAAGCCTTGTTGCCTTTCAGGGTTGCTCTCAAAGCCTTGTTGCCTTTCAGAGTTGCTCTCAAAGCCTTGTTGCCTTTCAGGGTTGCTCTCAAAGCCTTGTTGCCTTTCAGGGTTGCTCTCAAAGCCTTGTTGCTCAGGCTTTGTTGTTGCTGTGGCGGTGACGATACTAGGAATAGCAGTTGACTGGTCGGTTGCTTTCGTTACAGACTGAGAATTTCCTAATGCAATCGTGTCAGAGGATTGAAAGTGATCTCGTTTGCTCTCCCTCATCTTTCCCTTTCTTTGCCTCCTTGTTTTTGCCCTCAGTGGAATGATGCTGATGCTCGTTCTATTTGATGTTTGTGTGTTCAGAGACTTTTCATCAGTGTCTGCCTCCTCAGCTGAACGTGATGACGTCATGGAAACGGCTTCCCTATCCACCACTGGCTCATCTTTCATGACTTCATTCGATGTCTCCTCTTTACCTGCTGGCTCGTATTCACTCTCACTCGCCTTGTTTGAATTTCTACTTGACTGGATGTGTTTGTGTGACTCACTGATGAAGTTACTCAGGCCAACGACTTCTTCTGCTTTGGTGCCAGATGGAGAAACCGTCGCTCCATCTTCAATTTTAACCCCTGCCTCTGCTTTCTGCTTTCTCTTTCTACCCTTTCCTTTCCCTTTTCGTTTTTTGGAAGTTTTCTTCTTCTTCCCTGAGTTCTTTCTCTTCTTCTTCTCAGAGCTTTGCGTGTCACTTTTCTCCGAGTCGGCGGCGGAACTTTGAGAGGTGGAGACGGTAGCGAGCACTTTGATGAAGTCTTCTGCAGCAGTGACGACATTTTGAAGTGATGGCTCCTCTGGGCTGCTGGTCTGAGAGCCTGACATCGTAGACTGTGTTGTGGTCTCAGATTTCTCCTGTTCACCGTGTTTGTTAGAATCTTTCTTCTTCGAAGGAGCTATCGGGAACTCATCAATGACGTCTATACCACCGAAGTCATACGGGACGGCGTCTTTCAACACAGCGATGGGGAACTTCTCATATCGTTTACACCTACGAGAGAATAAACCATGAGGAAGTTGTGGTGATCTCAGAGGGTAATAAAGCTCAGTATGCTGAAAGCCTCTTAACATGTAATACCTGATACTTACAGGCCATACCAGTGGCGTTCTGCACACTGCTCTTCATAGGCGAACTCAAAACAAGGCACTTCGATGACATTGAAGAATGCTTGACCTACAATCCTGGAAGATGTGTCATTAACTTCCCTTAGACAGTCCTTCAGCCTAGAGTGACAAAAGACAATACACCATCAATTAGAATAGAATAGAATAGAATAGAATAGAATAGAATAGAATAGAATAGAATAGAATAGAATAGAATATTCATTCCACTCTGGGGACATTTCACAATTACAGTACAGTATGTAAATCATATTGCGTATTTTTTGCAATTAAATTAAATGAAAAAACAGTGAAATGCAAAATAATTTGACTCTCCATTCCTCCTACAGATAAATCTTACTTTAATTTGACAGCACATGACACAACTCAAAATGTCAATGATCCAAAATCCCATTTTTTCAGTTATGCAAGACATCAGTCACTAATTTGCTGTCATAACTGATATATAAAAAACATTAAGACTGTTCACATTTTTTAATAATAGTTAGGCTATCCATTTGTTTTTGTTTTTTAATCAATCATGGTTGCTGTGTGCATAGATGTTCCAGAATATGTAACATCTGGAATTATATGCATTTTAATTCTGTATTTTTCTCGGTTTTAATGTGTTACATACATGAAAATATACATATTCTTTAACTTACGTATTATCACAGTCACAATGACAGATGGAGTGCCACTTAAAATTAGTGTAGCCATAGTTTGAGGAGAAGGCGTGGATAACATGAGGACAGTGGTCGTGGGTACGGCAGCAGCTGTCAGTCTCTGCAAACTCTCCTACAACATAATTGTTAGAATTATTAGTCAATCTTGTGTGTGTGTGTGTGTGTGTGTGTGTGTTAACATCTTAAATACTGTGAATAATATGAAACTCTCACTCACCCAA
The DNA here is from genome assembly GCA_020466265.1 of Siphamia tubifer. Lineage (NCBI taxonomy): Eukaryota > Metazoa > Chordata > Actinopteri > Kurtiformes > Apogonidae > Siphamia > Siphamia tubifer. Next base: position 39,915,827 of record CM035795.1, on the reverse strand, counting down.
CTGCTCATAATGATCTGCCCAGTTACCAGCTCCACACCAAAGTGTCCCGGGATAAGTAAAGCCCCTTTTGGATCTTTTTCCAACCTTGTTCTGCCCAGAGTTTTGGCTGTTATCCCCCAGCCCCTCAGTGCGCACCGACCTCTCCTTAAACTCGCGGCACATCAACTTGGCTTCATCCATGCGCACAAAACGCGTGTCCAGCTGCCGCCTCGTGTCCACTTCCTTCAGCCCCATCATGCACTCATGCATGAACGATTTCACTCGCATCTGGTCCACGATGACAGAGCAGTTCACAACTTTCCCCGTGGGATTGACGACTGAGCGCACGACCTCCGCTCCCTCTGACACCTGATAGAGGAGGTGCTCCCCCACCGTGGACACTTTTGCACAGACGGTGCCGTTGAGCAAGGTGAACATCTCTTTACTCTGCTTCTCCGCGTCCAGGGCGAGGTTTAAAAAGTCACCTCTCACGAAGTTTCTGTCCAGGTAAGACAGAAAGACAAAAAAGACCGACCACATCATGCGGCGAGTGGCACTTTCAGCACCACGCGTAATGGAGACAGCTCCTGTGGGAGGGGGGGGGTTTCTGTGCGCCACGGCAGCCCTCCCACTTTTAAATCGAAGCTCAAGTGGTGCGATTATTAATACGATAATAGCAACACTGGGAGGAGTCAGCCGAATTAACCTTTCGATTAGCCGAATTCAGGAGTAATGTATCTTTATTACGCATGAATTGACCATTGATGCGCATTGGAAGTGGACACCCCCTGGTTAGATTACCCCCCCCCCCCTGGATTCACACCAGTAGGAGGTAAACAGAGGGTTAATACAAGAGTATGTGGAGCATGAACCACCAGCACCTTCCACTGCAGAATGGAATGACCGCAAGTTACCTCCCAACCCCCCCACCCCCCAGCTCACCCCCTAGAAAGTGGAGATTTACTTTGGGAACACGCATGGAGGAGGTTCAATTTGCCCCGTTTACCATGGCAACAGGCATGGGGTGATTGTGCCAACCCTGCAGATTGGACATCTTTCAAGTGCCGCAAAACAGCCAGTGAATTGGTGATGACCTAAATCACAATGGAGGCACAAATACTTTCATTGTGGAATGTAGACAAAGGTTGACGGTGTCGCACGCAAACCTAACTGAGCAAAGAGACACAAGTGTAAGATGACTGTGATTCTGAAGCAAAAGTAAACTGAGTAAAAAAAAAACAGACAGGGCATCATTGGAAACATGTGGATCCAAGTTATGTGTCAAACTGTGCTTTATTTATTTTATTATTTGATGTATAAGCATTTGCATAGTTCATAAAATGTGTGCATTGGTGACATTCGTCGAATACATTAAAATGTTTTTTTTTAACCCTTTAACCCCTGTTGCATTCTGAATGGGTGGTTTAGTTTAAAATAATTATGATTTTTTTTTGTGTGTTATTTTACTAAGAATTTTGTTCATGGAACTGATGTATAAGTGTCAGAAAAAAAACTAAAACTACTGGAACCAAATGACAACACTCGTCATTTATTAATTTTTTAACTTAATTTTTTTTGGGGGGGGGGGGGGGGGGGGGGGGGGGGGTTGGCATTTTCTCATGTTGAATATGTATTAGTTTCTGTTGATGTTGTTGCTTATTTTTTGTAATTTTTTTTCTACGTTTTATTTTTTCTTTTAGTATTTTTCTTTAATTGTGTTCTGTTAGTGTCTTACTTTGTTCGTGTTACACATTATTTTGTTAATTTAATATTCATTTTTACTGGTCACGTTGGCAGTTTTTGTTCATTTTGTTGCTTATTTTTATCTTTTTTTCCTTTTTACTGTGGAATTGTTTAAGTCTCGGGAGTTAAATGGTTAAATACAGTTGTTCGGTTTTAATTGTAAAAAAATAATAATAATAACGAAGAAAAACACTATTCCATTATAGTTAATATTATTTTATAGCAGTGTTGTAATTGTTATCTTACGATGCAGAAATTATGATATAGCCTAAATCTAATTTTTTTGTATGAGTCAATCTCATACACTTACATTCTGCATTTTCAGTTTCCTACTGAAGGTCAGTCATGATTCATTATACATTAAATTATTATTGCCTTATATGTGTCTATTTGGACTTAATAATACAAAAGTAAGACTGTTTTAGAAAAGATGCCTTTTTTGACCTGTGCAGCCAAAGACAGAAAGGCACTTGTCAGGTCTGGTTTGTAATAAGCCCAGTGTTTTGTCACATGGCTGGTTTTACCCAGAGCTCTAGAGGCGGAGATCCAACCTACTCAAGGCACTGAAATCCGATTGTTGGAAGGCGGAGAGAAATGATGTAAAATCACCAGACGCAACATTCGATCAAATCTTGACCAAAAAAAAAAAAAAGAAAAGTTCTCATGAATTAAAACGGTCTCTGTTTGATGGATTTGGAGCAAAATCGAAATAATCATCTAGTTTTTATCCAGGATGTGAAAGGTTTAAAGTTCATATGGACTAATCTATAGCCTAATGCTGATATCAAACACTTCATTAACCCCCCCCCCCCCAATTTGTGTCCTCACATAAACTGCAGATCAGCGCCCCCATGAAGCCACTGAGGACACAACATCTAATCCAATGAATTATGGAGTGGTGCAACTATGAGTTCACTGCAATATGACAAATAAAAATTACATTAAAGCAAAAAAAAAAAAAAAAAAAAAAAAGAAAGAAAAGAAATCAGATATTTTTCTGTCCAGGAGTGTTCCCATCATTAACATAATGATGTGAACAGTTATGACATGCATTTTATATACAGAAGATTTAAGAACATACATACATACATATATATATATATATATTAGAAATTGATGAAAATGAGTTTTAATAACAGGATGAGTTGCCATCATACAATATTTACAATTATTAACCAAATTATTTAAAATATACTAACTTGTATTTTGCATAAATGGACAAGAATATAACAATTTTATAAAAATATCTTAGTTCATTGAGTGTGAGATGCACTCAAGATCAAAGTGTGGGAAAGTGCAGTTATTATTGGCAGAAAATAAGGGCTCACTCTTAAACTCAGTTTGAATTCTGTTGCATGAAACTGGGATGAAATTCCATATATTGGTTTAGTTAATAACTGTAAAGAGAGTTCCCAGACTGAGAGCTGAGAACATGGTGGATTTTGTTGGTCCTGCAGTGAACATGATAACAGCACAGGCTTGTTTAGACACCGAACCTGCACTGGTTCTAAACACCAGGAGGCAAAAGAATAAAAGGGTGAATATGGATGTTCATTGACAACCTTGGTCATGCAGAGAGAATAAATATTAGATTTAGCTCAGTCTTTGGTCAGTTTATTTAGCCTATAGGTGATGACTATAAAATGATTTCACTGAACAGTCTTAGTAAAATCAAAGCTTAAATTAAAGTTTATTCAACATTGTTCATCACAGAGCGTTGATATTTGTTTTTCATTAGTACTGTCAAGACATTTAAAAAAATATAGAGATTAATTATTAGGATTTATAATTAATTGATCTAGTTAATCTCTTTTTTAATTTAACTGAAAAATTGCTGAGAAAATCCACAACTTGAGATATTTTCATTTTAATTCATTACATTTCACTGATCTACTTTTTTTTTTTTTTTTATATAAAAGAAATCTTACGTTCTTTAATAAGATGAAACAAAACAAATGACAAAGTGCTGGTTAGCTCACATTGTAAATATGTTTGTGTGTTATTCCACATATGCTGGTTTATGTTTATGTACATGTATATAATAGATTAGTAAATATTCCACTAGAAAGAACCTGTAAAGTGAATGGATCATATCATTTTTTTTACAGTTAAATAATGGCAAAAAATTCGAAGTTGTCATCAAGAAAAAACTGAGAAGAAAATATGGAGTCATTTAATAAATTATTATGCTCTTCATCCCCCAGGTCGCAGGTTTGAGACCCCTGTATTAATACATTCCAGGTTTATATTCAGACATTTCGGACCTTTCCCTGTTCTGCTCTATAGGTGGATCTGGTCCAGTTCCTGCCGTTCTAATTCCCTCTCTCTCCTCGGATTCACATCTGTATGTCACAATACTAACACATGTCCCTCCTCAACACTCGTGACTCTTCACACATAATTACCGTACTGTTTGTCATTGTTATTTTTGTGATCAAATTTACAAACTGTCATCATGACCTGTCGTTTTATCTTGGCTACGACACCAAACACAGCGTAAGGACGACACACATGTGATATGTCTCCCAGATGACGTTTATTCTTGACAAATGTTCAGTAACAGTTAGGTGTTTTGAAAATTATTCTTAATTTAGTGTAAATACTTGTTTAAATGAAGACAACACTGTGGTATCCTGACACACTTTGTAGAAGAAACATTTCAGGAATCAATATGGAGAATCATGAATACAAGTACATTTATACATTTATGTGCAATCATCCAAAAAAGTATGTACAATAAAATGTTCCCTGTTGTAATTATGAGCATTTTCAGATATAGTTTATTCCTGCATTCATTTTAAAAAATGTATATTACTGCTGTAGATGTTTGAGATTGAGATGATTTGAGCTATCATATTTTTCAAACTATAAGGCGCATTTAAAAACTTTAATTTTCTCCAAATATGAGAGTGCGCTTTGTAATCCAGAGCATATATATATATATATATATATATATATATATATATATGGATTACTTCTAGTTGTGCTTAGTGACTTGGAATTTTGACTTTTTAGCTCATAATTTTGACTTTTCATCTAATATTTTAGACTTTTTATCTCAGAATTTAAATTTTTTTAAAGTTTGAAAGAATGTGTTTTGTTCTGTGTTACAATTCAACACAGTTGGGGGTTATTGTGACAGTTTTGTTTCACTTAATGTGCCTTATATATGAAAAACTCCAAAATAAACCATTTATTAACATTGTACCTTATAATCATAGTGCCAAATATATGGTACTTGTTGTGTAGTTCTATCTACACATTTGCGTCATGTTGCACTTATTGCATCACTGTCCTGCGAAAATCTCACAGAATCACCTTCGAATGAACTCAAAGAAACAGGCTTGTGTTCAGCGGCTAATCCACGAGGGGTTTAAGGTGTTTATTGTCTTTATCTTAAGAACTAGGACACATTTCTGAATTCATAAGTGATCATTTTCAGCTGATTTTCCTTTAAAAAGTATGAGAGTACAAGTATGAAGTTACAGTGCTACAAGATTTCAGGCGACTTCTAACCTCTTGAAACCCATTTTTATGTTTTTATGTTAAATAATTGCTTTTATAAAAACCCCACACTACTTTTTTTCAAAGGCATTAAAAAAAAGAAATATCCTTTGCAATGGACATGATTTTTTAATGTATTTTTTTCTTCAATAAACCTGTAAAAGTCCTGAAAGATGACTCAGGGTCTCAGGAGGTGAAGATAAATGTCACATTCAAAGTCCTGTAATGATTGCTGGAGTGGAGAACAAGTGTGTTAGTGTGTTGGAAGCGCCCCTCCCACTCACGATTCACCCCTTCTGGAACTTGATCTTGGGACTCAGTCATTTCCAGACCACTTCATTCACTTCACTTTCCCCCTCTAACTGCACAGACAAGTGTTTTTTCAGATGGATGTGTTGGCTGCTCCTGCAGACAGGCATAAAGGATGGTATCTTTCCTTAATGGCACCCAACACTAAAGGACCAACATTTGCCTGGTTGGACCCGTCTAGACTCTACTGCAACTCCCAGGTATGATGGGAAGAAAACATGACGCCACACTCTACTAGGTGTTAAACTGCAGCTTCTACTGTCTTATAGATTTATATTTAAAGATTATACCAATGGTACATAAGCATGCAGGATGTGCACTCTTTGTCTCTGTCTTTGGATTTAATTCAGGCTCTTGCAGACTGTGTCAAAGACCTTCTCAGCCCATTCCAACATGACAGCATTGACCTCGTTGCTGGGATTGATGCAATGGGATTCATTCTCGGTAAAACAATTGACATAAAGCAAGAATAAAACCTATTACATGCAGTCACATGCTACTTTGAGTTAAAGAGAGGGTTCCTTCATTGGTCAGGAACTCTAACCTAGCATACTAAATATAGATATTCCTGTCATGCTTCCGTACAGCTGCTCTAAACACACAACTCATCTACTATAGAACAGAATGGAAAAGCATTATCAGTCAAATTAGCACTGGAGCTCACATAAAGGCAGGTATTTGTGACATGAATGCTTGTCTGTTTTTTCAGGGGCATATGTTGCTGCTACTCTTGGAAAAGGTTTTCTGGCTATTCGCAAAGCAGGACACTTGTGTGTAGCAACACAAAACCAGAACTACACTGACTACACATGCAAAGAAAAGACTCTGGAAGTACGAGTGGACGTGCTAAAACCAGGTTACTCTACACTTCTTAACATTTAATGTGCAAAAGGTCAAACTGTTTCTTGTGGAAAGTTGAATGATTATCCAGCTGGTAATGTTCAGACACTTCAGAAACAAACTGTGTGTGTGTGTGTGTGTGTCATTTTTTTAAACTGGTATTAGGCTGTTGTTAGTGTAAATATGAAGTAATTTGGGTCATTTTAACCCTCCTGTTATCTTTAAATTGACCTGTTTTAAAGTTTAAACATCTAGGGTAAAATGAAAAGTATTCTGTCATGATAAAACATCTTCTGCTTGCCTCATTTACTGGAATTAACATCGAAAATACAAATGGTTCACCTCAAATATATGGAAGATACCAATCCCAATCAACTAAATATAGGTTAAACATCTGTGCAGCATGTGGTAATAACACCAGTTATGTCATGAACATGCATGTTTACACTAGAAAGCCCTTAAGGAGGAGCCCCAGAAGAATCAATGAACAAGGGTCACCCTCAACATAACACAGATTTTCAGGATGTACAATATTAGCTGTGGCTTTTACTCCACAAAATACAACTTGAGTCAGAAGTTACAGTCGAGTTAGATAAGATAGAACAAGGTTGTCCATGTTTATATTCACAAACACCACAACCCTAGTGTATTACTGCCCCAGAAAGGTAAAAAAAAAAAAGTTATACCCATGAGCACTTTGCAGAAAAATGTTGAAATCAAGACATTAAAGTAGCAGAAATTAAATATGATCCTGGATTACAATACCATCAAGTGGGACATAGACGACTGGGGACAAAGCAAGAAAGACATTTTATACTGTTTTCTATGAAGTTTTTGCTTCTTTCTACTCCTTTAACCATGCACACTCAGACACATACTTAAATAAAGTAGATGTAAATGTTATGTTTTTGTTCTATTTTGCTTTGTTTTATTTTGTTGCTTTGCATGTTCTAAATAAATAAATAAGAAACAGCAACACCTACAGCTTATTGTGACCATAATCTATAAGAGGTCAAATAACGATTGAATATATAGTAATGGGCTTATAAATTAAATATTAACTGTAATTGTTATGCTTTCTGAGAATTTTTTGATGAAATAAATTTTCAGCTGGTCACATTAACCTGGGAAAATCATTGCTGTTCCAGAGAAAAGAACAAAAACAGGAGGGGGTTACATTGGTTTCATGCACAATATTTGAATACTTTTCACACACACAAAGCAATTCACACATAAAACCAGCCTTTGAGAAGCCAGAGGCACCCTCAGGGAAAATACACAGGGAACATTCAGGTCACATTTGGTATTAACAGTCTGTGTTCAAATTCAAACTGGGCCAAATATTTCTGTCAAATTCCTCAAGTTGAGCCTATACATAAAGACAGATGTGGAGGAATTAAATCAGTGTGGAAGAGACATATTTAAAAGTTTTCGGAACGACAAAAATCTCTTGAACAAAGCAACTTGTTGATTCTATTATTTGCTTTGACACACTGCCCTCTAGTGGTGATTAGAGTGAATTACAGGTACATGACAAACAAGGCCACTCTGACCTCAAACAAGAGGTCATTTAAAATAAAACAGTCAGCAAGATTTTCATTGTTGAGAAAAAACATCAAAACTTTAAATACATCCTTTAGAGAAATTTTAGCTGCTGCTTGGATACCCACAATCCTCTGCACAAGTCTGACCGCTTAATTGAAAAAGTGTCGACCATCGCCACAGCATTGCAAAAGGCATTCAAATATAATTATCATGAAATTTTATTAGATGAGACAACTCATATATAAAGATAGTTCAAAGTATTTATAAATAAATATATAGAACATCCAGAGGAAAATAAAGTCATGAAGATACACGTCACAAAGTTTAGAATTTCTCATGAATCATACCAGAGCAATATGATTAATAAAGAATGTTTAAAATGATCAAAATATATACACAATAAGTTGAATAAGAATGAAAAATGAAACATGAAAAATGAAGTTTGTTTATTTCATATTAAATTCTACTGTCAGTTGTGTCAGTGTTTTACAGACACAGTGATCCTCTTGTGACATGAATAATTCTCGTCTATGAAGGAAGAGCCGGGCCAAAGACAGGTCCTAAGATTATCAAAAGGTCAAGATTTAATCTATGAAGTGAAGGTTTGATTGATAAGTGGACGACTATGTGCTGTTCCAGGTGTGAAGGTGTTGATAGTGGACCAATGGATAGAAACTGGAGGCACCATGAAGGCTGCGGCTCAGCTGGTGGAAAAGCTGGGTGCCACTGTTGTAGGTCAGTCTACACGTTAACATCACATTATTTACACACCCCTGCACCCTAATTTAATCCCTCATCATGTCTTCTGCAGGTGTAGCAGCTGTGGCCATTGAAAACACTGAAGGAGGGAAATGGATTAAAGAAAACTACAAGTTCTCTCATTGTATCCCAGAGGAACTTCAGAGCCAAATTGATCAGAAGTATCTCGAGTCCTTTAAAAGTTTTAACAGCTGAAAAAGAAAATGTCTTTTCATAAAAGTTTAAAGAAAAAGATAAGGGATAACATTCATTTTTTTACAGACCGAACAGTAAACAGTAAAATAAAATAAAATCTATGACTGTAATTTGAACAGCAATTGTTTCCTGCGCTATTAAAAAAAAAAAAAAAAACTTCGGACATATTTGTTCCATTTTTAATTGAACATTTAACATCCCAGCATGATCATAAAATGAGTACACATTTAATATAAAACAAAGTCCATATTCAGTCAAAGGTAACAACAGTACCTGTGAAATAATTGTACCTAAAATGCACATGTAGAATTATGGAAAAAAGGCCAAAAAAGAAACGTAGTGGCTATTGCCACAATACTGTGGGACTAATATTCTCATTTGTCTATTGGCACAGAGTCGATCAGCACAGTTATTACCTCTGCAAAGGAGGTTATGTTTTTGACAGTGTTTGTTTGTTTGTCTGTCTTTTCGGGTGGGGGGGCTTATGGACGGATTTTGATGAAATGTTCAAGGTCAGTTGGTAACGGGGAGATCTAGAAATTAATAGATTTTGGTGGTGATCTAGGGGAGGGGTCCTACCTTGGTGGAGGTCAATGCTCTCAGAGTGCTTTTCTAGTTCTATCATGTGTAGACTGGTAACCCTGCTGCTACAGACTGTAGCATCATAAGCATTGTACTTGCCGCGGATACAAGAAAAGGTTCAGATACCAGTTACCGACAACAATGCATGTGGTATTTTTCTTTGCAGACTAAAATGTTTGCATCCATACACATGTTGTTTCAAGACATAACTTTGTCCAGATAGAAACAGGACAACTGAGTTAAACTGTGTAATATTTGTGTCACACCTGTACGTGGAGCTGTACACACACAGACTGAGGTGCAGGATACATTAACATCACATAAGAATGCAGTGAACATGTGCTTGAGGTTATGTCCAGGGTTTTTTCTACTTCTGGTCATGTGGTACTATGGCATCATTGTTTTATATAAGTGTTTTTTTTTTTCCTATCCATACAGCATGAGGAAGACAGTGTTGAGATGTTTCTACTCTGGGACCCCTCCTCCTAAAATACTGTACTCTGTATATGTATACTAGCAAGTTAGAAATTATGACTTAAACACAAGTTGTAAATACAATAAAGAAGTTGTCCTCCAAAGAGAGAGGGGGTGGGAGCTGTTTCAGGTCACTGACAATGCCAGTGTCACATTAATGAAAGGCTGAAATTATATGAAACTTTTGCAGATTAACATAATTTCATTGTCATGTGTCCAGGGCAATATGCCATATATCACAGCAGTATCAAGAGGCTAATTATTAGTTCATGTAACAGTATCCATGATTGGTGCTGTGGCAACACAAAGTGTTAGAAATGACTGTTAAAAGTATAAACATTAACATTTGATTGGCCCTGTGATGATAGGCAAACCGATATCTCCCGCCACAGTACTATTGCAGTAGCCATTGACAAAACATATTGCATCGCTAAATCCACAGCAGCAAAACATATATATTTAATTTAAGTCCCAAGTAAAGTGGACATTGCATACAGCATATTAAAAAAGGACCACAGTAATTAATTGACATCTTGGCAGAATCATTTTTTCTGAACAGAGAAACTCTTTGTAATTACTGGGACACTGTACTGTAACTTCAGACAAGTTAAACTGAGAAACACCACAAGAATCCCATGGAGGAAAATTCTGTCAAGGCCAGGAAAAACTGAATTCAGTCATGCCAGGAAGTAAAAGCCCTGTTTTTACCACAGAGTCCCTCCCATGTGTTGGGAACTGCCAGTCATCTTCCAGACAGAAACCCTCATATTCAGTCTGTACCTTCAAACATCTTCTATCCATCTTCACTGACAACAGTTCGGCTGCCTCTTCTTTGAAGTGTTGTACAAACTGTTGGAGTTGCTGTTAATCTCTGAAACAGATTAAGAGTTGTGTGTCAAACTCAGTGCCGACGGGAGCAGATGAGATAATTACAGAGAAGCTGGTTTGGATACTTACTGACAACATCTCCAATTTGCCTTGACCCGCTTTTCTCCAACTCTGCGAGAACATTTATCTCAAATGCCAACGATGCAACTCGGAAGAAAAACTCTTTTACATTTTCCCCTATGACAAGGAAGAAACAACAACCATATCTAAAAGCCGCCATGTTTGATATGTACAGATGCTAACAGACATTATTACAACAACTAGACTATTAGCAACATGATTCTTCATAAATACACAAAATGAGGGAATAAAAGCAGAGAACTACAAAAATACAACGTAAACTTTCTATATTATTCGACGTTCCCAGCCTTCAGCGGGCGGATTTTTTTCCGATAACTGCCAGCTGCGCCGTTAACGCTCGCTGCCAATGGCAACGGGTTTTGTCACTTCAGATTCACGGTACCATATCACTCCGCAGGTAGTTCGGCCACTTTGAAAGTAAATATTCGCTCCGTTGTAACGGCTGTTTTATGCTATGTTAACCTTTCCTGATGTTATTCTGACCGTAGTCAGGAAATCAGGGGAAATTGTCGTCCTCTTCCAGAATCTCCAGGGTCGAAGGTATTTTCCCCCGGGGTTAACTTCCTTATGCTGTTTTTTAGTAAACAATGAGCGGTTTCAGTGAGCTTCGTGTCAGTATTTATTTGCAAGAACGGGACAACACCTGCTCCGGTCACCGGCCTGACTGTGTACATCCGCCTCTTTCTTTTCTCCGCCCAAAACTCTCTGCATCCACCCCCCCCCTCTCTGCCCCGCCTAACCCGCATGTTATTGGCTATTTCACAACACTAGTCTGTTAGAGTGAATGAGAGTGATTAGTGAATGTTCCTCCGCGATTCTCCCAATATCTGCAAATGTTAAAAGTGGCAAATTTCTTCAGGAACTTGAAAAGACTTCTTCAATATTACCGTCTTTCTACCGTCTTGATGTTTAACAGGAAGTTCGGTCACGCTCCTGTGACCTATTTTCCCTTTTTGTGAAAAAGGTCCATAAACTGTAATAATCCGTAGAATAAACGGGATAATGTATTCCTCCCCTCCGCTTCGGCCTTCGGTGTCGGGGTGCTGTTCGGCCGTCGGGGAATAATTTTCTGATAGTCGCGTGGGCCATGCATTATCCCTTGCTCATTTCACGGCCCTCTAGAACGTTGCGACAGCTCCCATTCACTTTGAATGGACGTTCCCAGCCCTCTGCAGGCGGATTTTTTTCGATAACCGTCCGCTGCCAATGGCAACGAGTTATGTCACTTCAGATTCACGGTAGCATATCACTCCGCAGGTAGTTCGGCCACTTTGAAAGTAAATATTCACTTGTTGTAAAAGCTATTTTATCCAATCTGTTAGAGTAGTAGCAGTAATAAGCTGTAACCCATAGAATAAGCGGGATAATGTATCGCCCACGCGTGACAATCAGAAAAATATTTCCCAACGGGGCCGAACAACACCCCGGCTGCCACAATTACAGCTAAAAAGGTTAAGAATTGGAAAACTGCCACATATGATTAACCAGAAGCTGCTCACCTGTAAGTGATGAAACCGCCCAGTATTCGGCACTGATCTCTTGAGCTATTTTCAGAGCGTCTTGTTCAATCCGAGCGTATTGAGCAGGAGACTATTAAAGAGGACAGAGGACAAATACTTACAATGAGGAGTTTACCACATTCTGAATCTGGATAATATACAGATATATTTATATTATAAACAATGAAATAGGATCAATTATCAATTTGACAAGTATTTTAAACCAAAGTCCATGAAGAAATACTGTACTTTATACTCTTTACATTCTAAGAATAGACACATTACTTTTTCAAACTAAACAGATGTGACAATAATAAAGAAATAAGTAGCTTCAGAGAGAAACTCAGTGGAGGAGAGGATTTCATTTTGCAATCAGCTATGTTTTCCATTTTCATGAAGCAAAAAACTATAAATTATTAATCAAATGAATTACATTTATGTCCCAATCAAAATTCACAATTTTCATTTCATCCCAAAACAGTAGAGGTGTGTTATTCATTAACTAGAAAATAAGCACACATCACTATTATAACCTACAGTAAAAACCAAGTCTAGAATATTCAACATTAATATTCTAAACAAATTAAAGCTAAGTTAAAGCTTTCGACATAATTTGTGAAAAATAATCTTAAAGATGTTTGTCTTTCCATCATTTGACCCATAACATAAATACTTCAGGTTCTAGTGAGGGAGGAGGAGCACATTCCTGAGGATTCGACTTTGGGCAACTGGACCTGATCCAAGCAATTCACATCTGACTTTGTCTCCAGTAAAGACACACAAACATTCACAGCCATGTCCACCTCCTACTGTTAAAAGACTTACACTCAGGTCTTTCTTTGTACCAACGAGGAAGAGCTGGACACTAGTCGGGTCGTTTTCTTTTAAGGCGTCTTCGAGCCACTGCCTGCAGACAAAGACAACTTCAAACCGTCCACTGGAGACAAATAACAACCGTGAGAGTGAAAACTGTTTTAAAATAAATGGACTTACCTTGTGTGACCCAAAGAGGCAACGTCATTCACGTCAAACACAATAATTACAACTGGAGGGAAAGAAAATATCATTATCAATAAAAATTAAAAAAAAAAAACAGCACTTGGAAACATCTTATTTTCCTCTTGTGACATTTTAAATCCTAACATACAGTATTAAATTTTTTCAGGGTCAAAATGTGACATTAATTAAATTCTAAAGAAATAAAACTAAACAAATGAATTTTTTTTTTAAATCTCCCTGATGGGCAATTTGCAGGTTAGTGTTACTAAATAACCTACATTTTTACTTTTAAATTGATTTTTACTTTAGTTGGACCATACCGGATTATCCAAACCAGGACCCAAATTATCTTGAAATAATGTTGGAAGACCAATCAACTAAAGTTCACTTTCTGTGCTTCTGAACTGTGATAAAATTAACAGCCATTAGGGTTAAATATCATCTACACTGATGTAAATACAGTTGTTTAAACAACTTCTGGAAGTGTCGTCCACACAAGTCACTCACCCTGGGCTCCTCTGTAGTACGTAGAAGCAATGCATTTGAACCTCTCTTGACCTGCAGTGTCCCAACTGTGGAATAAAGACAAACTGATGAGAAATACTACCATATGGATTAGAAGGTGCACTGTCAATGAACGGTTTATTTTACATTTTTTCATATATAAGGTGCATTAAGCGAAACAGAACAGATAAGTCAAACTTCATTAAACACATTCACAATAACTCTCACCTTTGTTCAAACATTAATAACAGTAACATATGACATTTCAAAGTCACCCTTTTTTCTAGTGTAAAAGAAACAACATATTAGACTTACAGCTGTAGACTAAAGGGAACACCCAAGACCTCGAAACGCTCCATCTCAAAGTCAACACCAATTGTCGCCTTGTAGTTCTTATCAAAAGCATCTTTGCAAAATCTGAAAGAAAAAAAAAACACACACACAAGAATTAACAAATGTAATAATAATAATAATAATAATAATAATAATAATAATAATAATAATAATATCAATCTTAGTTTCTTTCAACCCATTAGCCCATTATGAAATGCAAGGGCGTCACAGCCATTTAAAATGTGGGGGTGTTCTCGGTTGTGGCACATGAGCAAAAAAGTCTATCATCGGAAAATTAACGAACAATTATCCATTAATGATTACATTTTTTTATATTAAAAAAGTAATATATGGCTGATAATAATTACAAAAATGTGTTTTTCCTCAATTCAATTCAAAATTATGAGATACAAAGGATTTAAAAAATCAGACACTGATTTTACAGACACTGTTCCTCTTTTTTCTTAAAATTTTTTTTTGTCCATGTCAGTGGAGATGACTGAAAATATGTTCCTCAGGGGGAACATCACTGAAAAAAGTTTGAGAACCACTGGCTTAGGGTAAATGTCACAGAACAACATATAGTTTAGTTAACTTAGTTAAACAACAGCATCATTTCTCATTACTTACTGGTTGACTGTTTGTTAACACAGCGAAGACGAGCTGTTTACATTACAGGCGAACTGAGGTGCGCTTCATTTATATATGCTGTTGTGCCGCCCGGGTGGGTAAACAGCTTAAACCATAGATATTGTAACAGCCCCACAATGTTATCACTGTTTGTTTGGTATGTTTGTGACCCACAGTAACTGTTTCTCCTGAAATAAAAAGTAGGTGAGACCAACTCTGTCCGTTTCCTGGATCCAGTAACGATACAATATATAAACTCAGGAAAAAGTGGAGGGTATGAAATCATCTGGTTGGAGAAGTGGGGGTGTCGCAACACCCCCATCCCCCACGGGTGCGACGCCCATGATGAAATACATCTACAATGATTAAGTTCCACATTTCCAACACCAGTCGGTCACATTCGCTGTAAATATTAAGTGATGGTTTACCTATTAATCAGACAGGTTTTTCCTACTGCCAGATCACCCACAACAATGACCTTCGAGATCTTAAATCTGCTGAAAAGAAAGACAGGAAGCAACACGTAAGCAACTGAAAAACAAACCCAAAGGGGGAAATGGTTCTACTGTCCAGTGCCATGTGGGTGCAGTGCTCACCCCACTGTGCCAGTTCGCTGTTCCTGACAGGCCGTCCTCACTTTATTGTTGAAATCATCCTTGGTGTGGACAGCAGCTTCTTTCCTGAAACACTGAATAAAGATGAAAAGTTTTATATATAGACTTTTACAGGAAAAGAATGACTTACATGAAGGGCTGGAGTAGTGCAGATTTTTACTTTAGGGAGTTCAGCAATTACACGGTCCCGTCGAACTGGGGGCAGAACGCTCATGGCTGGAACACGGACGGACATGGAGCCTCCAAGTAAATGTTTAGCTCAAAGAACATGCTGGAAAAAAAAGAGCAGACTAAACTATGAGTCACTGAAACGAGTCCAGGAAAATGATGTTGAATGATTATGAGCTCAGATTAAAGCAGGGGTCTCAAACATGTGGCCCGGGGGCCAAATGAGGCCCGCCAATGGTTCCAATGTGGCCCGTGGAATGAAGAGCACAATAACTAATTAAATGACTCCATATTTTCTTCTCATTTTTTTTCTTTGTCTATAAATGATGACAACTTCACATTTTTGCCATTTGTTTAATGCAGAAAAATAATATTAAATTATGAAAATCTTTACATTTACAAAATATCCTTAAACAATACAATGTGAATTACCTGAACAAAGTAGACACAATTTGAACCATTTTCTGTTTCTGTGACTAAGAGTTTAGTGTCTTTGTAGAACTGATCCATAATAAAACACATGGATTCATGATAAAATGAGGCAGAATATTGTTAAAATTGTTCATTTTTTCTTCATGAAATGTAACTTTTTTTTGCATTTGGATAATTTATAAAAGTATTTTCATGATTTAATGGGGGGGTTGCACTAAAACAATGACTAAAATGTGGAGTTGTCATTATTTATAAGTTATTATGTTTTCATTTTACTGATCCGGCCCTTTGGAGATCAAATCAGACTGAATGTGGCCCCTGAAGAAAATCAGTTTGAGACCCCGAGATTAAAGGCTTATTTGTTCTTTTCACGACAGTAAACTACACATCTGCAACTGATGCAAATAAAAATAAATAGAGGAAGTCGAAAACAGGGGAAACTTTTAAAAAATAAGGTGAATAGTGTGAAAAATATCATGTCCAGGGAAACACTTGGAGAAATCAGTGTGGAATTAATATTATTTATTTATTAATGAATACAACATTAAAACCAAACCAAATTTATTAATTAATTAATGAATACAACATTAGTATTATTTTAAAGAAATTTATATGTCACAAATAGTGATAATAATATCATGTTAACTTGAATGTTAATAATGTAATGTCAGAGTCCAGTCCTGCATGTGTACATTTTTTTTTTATTGTTTAAGCAAAGTTTGGCTTGGGCACCTTGTTATAATGATGGTTCATTTTGTGTTATGAATGAATGTCTGTAACTATTATGTTGCTGCCCATTTTGGCCAGGACACTTTTGGAAAAGAGATTTTTAATCTCAATGAGGTTTTCCTGGTTAAATAAAGGTTAAATTAAAAAATAAAATAAAATATAAATTTTAAATGTCTGTATAATAAAGTGTAAATGTATCCTTTACACTTCCTTGACATGTTTTCTATTACATAAATTGTAATCAAGGCTCAATATGACTAATATTTATCTCACTTATCCCATATTCATTAATAAAGGTGAATAAAATGCTTTTCAGAGTGAGCATTTTTGTTTGCAGTTGTTGTAAGTATTGTCAATAAATGTTGAACAATAACACGTAATGGATAGAATTTTATATTTCTTGTTAACTTTTTTTTTAGGTTTTTTTTTTTAGTTTTGTTCAAAAACATGGTGGACCACCAGTGACCTTCACTGGTGGTCCTACCACCAGACTTAGCAACCTGAGATCCCATAAGAATGTCAAAAATCCTACACAATAACAGACTATACTATAACATATCAAGGATAGACTGTACATTTCACAACAGCATCTAACATGAAAATAAACTCTGTCCATAACATCACAATAATACATCTATCAAAAGCAAAAATAAACTCTGTCCAACATTATATAAACTTCAGAATAACAATGGAATCCCCTTCTTTATATGAGCTACTATAATAGTGAGTATGTAACTGCACAGTTGGAGGTTGACCATTCACATACTTTCTGGAAACTGGCAAAAAGTTACTGCTGCTGTTAAAATCAGTGAGTAAGAAAACTGTCACTAGGAACTGGTTTAAGATCAAAACCTAATCAGCGGAACTAACCTGACCTGTGTTTAAAACCATAGACATTTTCAACAAAAACTGGGGGGGGGGTATTCTGGAATTATACCTTATATCATAATGTGAGAGAGAGAGAGAGAGAGAGAGAGAGAGAGAGAGAGAGAGAGAGAGAGAGAGAGAGAGAGAGAGAAAGAGAGAAAGAGAGAAAGAGAGAAAGAGAGAGAGAGAGATAGAGAGATAGAGAGATAGATAGATAGATAGATAGATAGATAGATAGATAGATAGATAGATAGATAGATAGATAGATAGATAGATAGATAGATAGATAGACTCCGAAAACTTCCTGTACAATATTGTAAACTAAACGCATCTAATTTAAAATTCGGTAGAAAAATACATGTATTGTTACTGTACAGTATTTATACATTTCAGGACATTGTGATCTATTTTTAAAGTGATAAAAACATATTTGTGAGCCAAGTTTTTCCAAAGTTTCCAGGACATAGTCAGTACCAGAATGAAGTCATACATGAACAAACATGTATTTCCAGTAAATGTTGTTCATCCATGTGGTCTCCTCCTGCAGACACATGGGATCACTGTTGATCTACTTACAGTGTTAGATCTGTTTTAATCCCATTGTTCAGGACTGAATCATTTCTAGATTTTCTTTGTTCTGATCATTAAAACCATTGAACTCAAACTGCACCGAAGGATTCACAGATGATGTCACTTAAAAAAAAATAATAATAAAGATGTAAGGTTTTTGTCGAACAGACCCATAAATATAAAGACTATTAAACACTGGGACAAACTTTAGTAGATTTCTGTTCCTGTTTGTTGGACTTACCGGATGATCCGCTTCACTTCTGCTTTATTCCAGTACGGATGCGTCTTTAGGAGCTGGAAAATAACTTTACTGCAGCGATTAAAGTTTAGAAGAAGAAACGAACCACGGAAGTTTGGGGGGATGTGGACACAGACGGAGCCGCAGCTGCTGACTCAGATCCCAGATTTATTTTTTTTTTCCCTCCCACATTTTTCCAAGTTCTCTGCCCCCTGGTGGAGGAGAAGGAAAAGACTGACCCTAACCCTGATGAAGAAGGAAAAGACTGACCCTAACCCTGATGGAGAAGGAAAAGACTGACCCTAACCCTGATGGAGAAGGAAAAGACTGACCCTAACCCTGATGAAGAAGGAAAAGACTGACCCTAACCCTGATGGAGAAGGAAAAGACTGACCCTAACCCTGATGGAGAAGGAAAAGACTGACCCTAACCCTGATGAAGAAGGAAAAGACTGACCCTAACCCTGATGGAGAATTAAAAGACTGACCCTAACCCTGATGGAGAAGGAAAAGACTGACCCTAACCCTGATGGAGAAGGAAAAGACTGACCCTAACCCTGATGGAGAATTAAAAGACTGACCCTAACCCTGATGGAGAAGGAAAAGACTAGACTAACCTGAACCTACAGGAATGTGCATTTGGAAAATCACTGAAAACAAATGACGTTTTTATTTAATTAAATATTATTCTTATTATTCCTATAATAATAATAATAATAATAATAATAATAATAATAATATATAATAATAATAATAATAATAATAATAATAATAATAATAAATAATAATAATAATAATAATAATAATAATAATACTTATTATTATTATTATAAGAAGAAGAAATAATAAGAATTAGAAAAATTCTATTTACTTTAGCTCAATAAAAGATGCATCCTCCTCTTGTATCTCTTTTTTATGAGTTCAATAAAATTAAATGTATGAATGAAAGCATCAACTCCTGTTTGTCCATTACAAATAAAGACCATAGAGGGCGCTATCTATCTATCTATCTATCTATCTATCTATCTGATTAATATCAACTGTGAGCCTATTTCTCTCCCAGAAACTCAAAATACAGGGTTTTAACCCTATCATCCAGTCTTGTGTGTCACTGATAATATCTTCCCTTGCTCTAAAAAATACATAAGACAAAATAGCACCTGATTTTTCATTTCTGTGTCAAAACAATGCAAACTTAAAAAAGCAAAATGTAGCCACCTTGAAATTTTAATATTGTGGTTCAGCCTTTATTTACGACAAAATTATATTTGTGCTCAAAGATTGAAGTGCTTTATTATTATTTTTTTTAAAGAATGCGATCTGCTTCAATAAATATGCTGAAGCTTAGTTTAATAAGATAAATGATAAAACAAAGTGCTGGTTCGCTCATGGTTTTAATATATATGATGGTGTGTTACTACACATATATGGTGCTTTATGTACATGCATATGTGACGACCACAAAAGTACAAGTACATTTGTGTTTGAAAATGTTTTATTGTAAAAGCAACAAAAAAAAAATAAAGAAACTAAACCACAGAAGACATATCTATTTTTTATTATTATTTTATAGTATGTATCACTGTTAACAAAATCTAAATATTTGTTTAAACCTTAAATCACACTATTCCAAACTGTGCTATTGGCAGGAAATATCTGTGTTTGTATTTGACTTATTAACACAGAATTACAAAGCCAGATGATGCTAAATTACCATCTTCTGAAACTACTTTTCTTCTTAAAGTTTAAGAACATTAAAATTATATAAAACAGAGAATAAATACTTTCACACATTCTTGGGATTTTAAATACTTTAATTCACTCGACAATTCAAAATACAGAGCTTCTAAAAAAAAAACATCACTTTAATAAAAGATACATTGTACATTATTGTGGACATGGTCAAATGATTTTTGTATTAATCACAAAAACCTCTACGCTTTATCAACCTGAATTACAAACATACTTTTCTTCATCTGTAATTTATTTTCTTTAAAAAAAAAAAAAAAGGCACGTCGGTCAAGGCACGACAACACACATTAGATTCATCTAAACTCGGTCCATGTGAGTTTGGATTCTCTTGACATTGACTGAAATAGATTAAAAAAAAAAACTAGAAAATCAGTCTGAGAGTGCAAACATCCACCAAGGCAGACCCCCCCCCTCCCCTCCCCTTCAAATAAAGAGAGGTCTGCCAAGGGGGTTATGTTTTTAACAGTTTGTTAGTTCGCAAGATAACTCAAAAAGTTATGGATGGATCTTGATGAAATTTTCAGGATGTGTTGATAGTGTCACATGAAACAACTGATTAAATGTTGGTGGTGATCCAGAAGAGATCCTAAACTCTGGATCACTTTTAACAATTTTACATTGCAGTAAATGGAGAATACATTTCTAAGTGATCCAGAATCCAGGATCTCTTCCAGATCACCACCAGAATTTAAACATTTGTTCATTGTGACACTCCCAACAAATTCTGAAAATTTCTTCAAAATCAGTCTGTACATTTTTGAGTTATCTTAACTTAGTTTGACTTATCAAAATAATCATTTCTAGGTCTCCACATTACCAACCTACCCTGAAAAATTAATCAAGATTTGTCCATATCTTTTCTAAATTATCTTGCTAACAGACAGACAAACAAACTGGCAAAAACATAACCTCCATGGTGAAGCTAATATCATTAAATGTATTAAGCTTTTGTCATTCATGGCATTGTGTTGAAATCCACTGTGTTTAGCTTGTATCATTTTTAACATATCAAAAGGAATGTACATTTCAGAATGTAACTTACAAAATGGTAAATATACACTTTCCACAAAAACAACATTTTCATCTCAGCGTGTCATTGGATATCTCTAAAACAAAAATTCTATGTCATAAAAGTAAATTTTTTTTTTTTTTGCAAAGAAGCAAGCATTGGCGTATTCTATTCCTTTACACCAAGTCTTAACTACTATTGATGCATCATGTGTAATGATTGTGCTGTTTTCCACTCATTCTTAAAGGCTTCTCTAGGATCCCATTTCCCAAATGAGCAAAACAATCAAACTCTTACACAGCAGGAAGATCCAGCTTCAGTTTTCTCAAAAATACCCTCAGATTTCAATGCAACATGTAACAAGAGACCCATAAGTTTTGTCGTCTTTCACTGTTGTGTTAGCATTGAATGCTCCTTGAGAGCATTGTTGTGGTTGTTGCTCTTTCAAAACTAATCCAGTTTCTTCAGCCACAGTCAGCGTCATAGAAACAAGTGGAGAGGATGTTCAATTTATACACAGGTTCAAGAGTCTGACATGTGAAAATGCAGGTCATTGAAACTCCCAGGCAAAACATACTGGACAAGGATTTTAAGTTCCCGACATAAAAAACACTGTTTTCTATGTAAAGGTTCAAGATGTATGAAGAGAAGCATCTTATGGCGTGTTTCCACCAAGCAGATTGGAACGGTTTAGTTTGGTACGCATTTTATTTTATTTTTTTTTGCATTTCCACTATTAAAGGTATCAAAACAACTGATCCAAACTGTCCCACTTTTTCTCACCCTGCTCCAAAGCCAGTTGGTAGAGTGGGTCGTCCAGTCACTGAAAGGTTGGTGGTTAGAATCCCACTCTATCCTCGTCGGTCCATTGTGTCCTTGGGCAAGACTATTCACCCTCCTTTCCTCTAGTGCAGGGGTGGGCAACTCCAGGCCTCGAGGGTCGGTATCCTGCATGTTTTTGATATTTCCCTTTTCCAGCACACCTGATTCAATTAATGATCAGCTCATCATCCAGCTCTACAGAAGCCTGATAATGATGTAATGGCTACCAGGTGTGATGGAAGAGGGAAACATGCAAAACTTGCAGGATACCGGCCCTCGAGGCCTGGAGTTGCTCACCCCTGCTCTAGTGTGACTCACATTGGTGTATGATAGTTAGGTGGTGGACAGAGGGGCTATAGGCACAAAATGGCTGCCAGGCTTCTGTCAGTCTGCCTCAGGGCAACTGTGGCTATGTATGTAGTTTACCACCACCAGAGGGAGCATGTGAGAGGGAATGAATAATGGGTCACTAATGTGAAGTGTTTTGAGTGGCCAAAAAAGTGCTATATAAACCCAATCCATTATTATCATTATTATGTGGGCGGAGCTAAACAGAGTGCATTCCGTTGATTGGTTGACAGAATCCTCATTTCCATGTGATGGAAGGACAAAAGCACAAACAATAACTTGCCAGTTAAATCTCCACTCAACAAGGATCAAAGAAAATAAACCTTTTTCTGCATCATGACACAGTTGCGTTTCATACAATAACAAGGAGGTGCAGATGCTCCTTTGTATCAGTCCAGAGGAAGCTGGATGACAACACTGTAGGCTGTGGAAACACAAGCTCAAACTAAACTCCGACAACCTGAACTGTACCAATCTGCTTGGTAGAAACACGCTATTAGTTGTCAACGAGGAAATATTAGCAACTGCTCAAAGCAATTTCACATCAGAAATATTAATCACACCCATGTTTTGAAAGATTAACCTCACCAATTATTATTATTATTTTTAACTGAACTCAGTACAAGTACTTGTGATGCTGAAGAAATGTCAATTTAATGCAGAATCTTGGCTTGAGTTAAAGTGCTGCTGTTTTTGCACTTTTATAAGTGAACAGATAAATGTTTGGTTTTTCCTACATTACTGGAATGCAGCACGTAAACAAGGAACAAAGGCCACCACCACCAAAAGTTATTTTGGAAGGTTTTTTCTTTGGCAGTGAGACACAATGCAACAAGGGAACCTATCGACATGGGAAATGGGGTCAATTACAGTTTAGAAAAGACAAAATGTAAACTCCCACCCTCAATAAAAACAGATATAAGTGTGAAACACTCTTGCAGTCCTGTAAACGCTCCCCAGTCAATCACTGAGAAACTTCCTGGAGTTGTTGTTGTGTGTTCCATTTTGTCCCGCATGACTCTTATCCCGAGGAAAGAAGTCAGCACGGAGGAGGCGGTAGAAGTAAATCAAGATCATAATATTCATCACTATTATACTGGCAAGAAAGTACCCGCCGTGATCCAGTGTGGGGTAGTTGTGGATGATGTACCAAGTGAGGTAGAACTGGGTGCACAGACGGAAGGTGATGTAGGTGAAGAGGTTGGCCAGTTTGTTCATGTGGTACATGTGGGACGACTGAGCGCCTGCCAGCTTCAGCATCAGCCTGAGGTGCAGAGTCACACTGTTGACCTCCACAAAAAGGGCAATGACAGCACCGGCGACATACAGGTGAGTGTAGAGGCTGTACAAGAAACACCAGATCACCTGAGGAAACACACAGGAGCATGAGTTTATGGATCTGGCCAAAAAAATTCAAAAAGTCAACATCAGGGTTGATTTCTTTCTTCTCTGAAACTGTATTTTGGATTACTCAGCATTAACCCTTTAACCCCTGATGTCTCAGCGCCGACGTGTTCTGAATGGATGGTTTAGTTTAAAAATTCAGAATAATTAAAAAAAAAAAAAGTGTGTTATTTTACTGATAATTTTGCTCAAAAAGCAACTGATTTAGAAAAAAGAAAAAGTCCAAACTAAAACTACTGGAACCAAATTACAACAGTAGTCATTTATTCTTTTTTTCTAATTTTTGAAACAATTGTTGTTTTGAGTTTTGATGTGAACTTTCACAAGATGTGACATTCGCAAAACTTGGGACGAAGAATAAATGTCTTACTACAAATAGTTTCAGAGAACTGACACAGACTGTGGGAGGGGGTTCTCATGTGAATACAGATCTACAGTCTGTAGTGATGTCAGTCCACAAACACACAGACTCCACATATGATGTGAACAGAAGCTATTTCTTCCTTTTACGTCACACCAACCACCTCTGTCTGACAAAAAACCTGGACATTTCAAAGTCAATCTAACTTTTTGCTCGTCTTCAGGGCTGGATTATGGGTGGTCTGGGCACCCAGAGGCCCTTTGATTTCCATCCCTGTTCCCCTCACCCAATTCATATCACCCTTCTCTCCCAGATGCAATGGTATCTTTCATTTAGTGTCCAGGAAAGTATATATTTTTTTCCATTAAAAACCAGGACAGGTGGCAACACGACCACTGATCTGACACGAGCTAAGAACACAGGTTCCTTCAGGAAATGTATGGATTATTACTAGTTACTACTAGCACTGTTTTTCATATTCAGTACACCAGGTTTATTTTAAATAAATAACATGTATGTTATTTGATTCAAACTGTCGTGTCTTACCTACTTGTCTTTCAAGGTGTAGGTAGGATATAATGCTGCAGGTTGACTTTTTATACAGAAATCAATGAAAATCATTATCTCTCTAGACAGATGTTAAATAGAGTGAAAGACATTATAATCTACTGTGTAATGACAACTATCAGGAGTACCACTAAGTATATCTGGTGAAGTATTTCATTGTTTAATCGATTGTTATCATAGGCAGAAAGGTTCTATTCTTAAACAGTCAATGGCTCCAAGCTCCACCTTTGGATGAAGTCAGGTTACACAAACAGTCTCACCATGCTGGATTTATTTGTTTCGTGCTCACTTGCAAGATCGATAATTAAACCATATTATACTGTAAAGATGAATTACATAGTGTATATATTTCATCAGAATATGAAGCAGGATTTAATGTGCAACAACTCCTTCATTTAAAAGTCTAGTCTCATCATCTGAAGCCGCTTTATCCTCACTAGGGTCACGGGGGTCACTGGGGGCCGAATCCAGCTACAGTGGGTGAAGGCGGGGTCAGAGGTCACCCTGTATGAGTCTCCAGTTCATCTCAGGGCTGAACATATATTCAAACAATCACACATATGGGCTATTTTAGATTAACCAATTAACCTATCAGTGCATGTGTTTGGATGGTGTAAACCCATGCAGACACGGGGAGAACGTGCTCATTTAAAAGTTTATATTGACATTAATTTTCCATCATTAACACTGTATGTTGTATACACATACACAGACATGCATGTTGTACAACCCACCTTGATGTGAACTACCTCAGCAGGTTTTGTGAAGTTATCTAAACCAGAAATACCACCTTGAAAGAATGAAAGAAAAAATGGTGCACAGGCACACTGTCTTACCAGTGCATGATGGAGAAGGAACTCCCATGACCCCCTTGCATGTCCAGTGAAGATTATGTCACAGGCATCTTGCACAAAGTAACCTAAGAGGTGAGAAAGAGTCAAATAAAATACACATTCTTTACTGAAGGGCAAAAATGTCCACATTCAACCTTTTTATGTAGGAGTTATCCGATCGTCATATCATAGTGTAAAAAAATTATTAAATTATTCTTCAAATAAAATAAGAACAAACATATTGAGCAAAATGAACATTAATGATTCTCTACTTTTCGGTCTTTCTTAAACACCATGTTAAGTCTTTTTTTTAATATGATTTATGTTCAAGGTTACTTTATTAGTACCCGTGGGTAGATTTGTTTTGCAGTCAGGGTGAACATTTGATACTAAAATACAACACACAAGACATATAATTAAAGTACATTGGTCTAATATATGAAAAGTACAAAACATAGAATAAAGTGTTCAGTGTTCCACCACTCATCAATATAGCAGCATGGTTTGATAAAAGAACAAAATAATTAAGATCAAATTAATAAAAAAACTAAATGATAATAAAAACCCAGAAAAGTTAAAGTCAAGAGTAAAAATAAATAAATAGAATTTAAGAGTTTAGAGTC
This sequence comes from Siphamia tubifer, assembly GCA_020466265.1. NCBI lineage: Eukaryota > Metazoa > Chordata > Actinopteri > Kurtiformes > Apogonidae > Siphamia > Siphamia tubifer. The sequence goes on along the minus strand of CM035795.1, from coordinate 39,889,627 downwards.
ACAATAATAATGATAATAAAAAACAGAGCCAGGCCATGAAACAAATAACTAAATTAAATGAATAAAGTGCAAAAGTGCAATGACACTGTTTCTTGTTGAGCTCAGTGATGGCAGCAGGAACAAAGCTTGTTTTGTGTCAGTGTTGTTTTGTATGTTTTAAGTACTTTCTGCTTTATTAGTTTTCATGTCATTACATTGTTCTTTTCTTTCATTTTTGTTTCATTATCGCCCCATTCATTTAGACTGAATCAATCTTGACATTGTGTAGATACACAATATTAAATAACTCCTCTCACATGTATTCCCATTTAAAAAACAACCCTGATTGATATGTATGAGCGGTGAGTCGGATATTTGCACTTTGCTTTTCCCTCTTCTGAAGGCCGATGCTGACGTTTGACGTGTCATGCTGTAATAGTCAGATGATGAGAGATATTGATCAAATGGAATGAAATGCCTTTCATACTGTGAATGTTCTGCGTGGGGCTTCAGTTACAAAAGGTTTTTGAAAATGCTAAATGGCTTTTATTTTGTAACAATTAAGAAAGGTAGAAAAGTGTATTGTACTGTCGGGCTTTTAACATTGGAAACATGAACTGATCAAAATGAGGATTTGCACGAAATATGACCATTTGTAAATATTAAACAGAGGAAATCAGAAATAAAAACCTGTCTCTAATAAAAGCCTCCTATAAATAAATGTTATAACCTTTACAGATGAAAAGAATAAAAAAAAACCCAGTCACTATTGAAGGAGATATGGAATATTCTCCACTTATTAAAGTTTAAAGTTAAAATATCACATTCCCACATTGAAATGCAGAAAACTACAGAACAAAAGTAAAGCAACAATACTAAGTCATCTGAACTGCTGTTAAATTGTTTGTCATCCTTGTGATTCAGCGTGTAAAGCCAGTGGGTTGCAATTACAACATCTGCGAGAAGTATGACCGGACCACATTATGTAACACTGGCGATCACACTATATTTAGAATCACAGCTGGAAAATGATGGACTAATGCCCTCTGAAGAAATTAAAACTCAAACTTGTGACAAGTGTGACTTGAAAAACCAACGAATCTGAATATGTCGTTCTAGTCTGACCACACACTAGGTTGTTGCTGGATATAATTAGATTGATTTTATTTAATGAAACATAACATTTTAGCTTTAACCCTTTAAACTTCCAAGGGTCCACATATATGCTGGGAGTAGTCGCTCAAAAATATTAAGCAAACTACCCAAACCTGTCCCAAATGTCACATGACCTAATGTAGTTTGACAACTGAGATTCTTACACATCACAAGATATAAGCCACTTTCCAAAAAACTATCCACAGCAGATACAATCACTCATTTGTTCAAAATACAACTGGCAAACAGCATATAACAACAGAGACATTTATGTGTCATAATTATCCTCGGAGGAACCATATTCCAACAAATGCAGTCAGAGTCCAACAAAAACATCCAAAGCAAACAAAAAAAAATGTCTATATGTTGTCCAAAAACATCAATAAATATCCACAAATGGCTATTGCATCACTGAACAGGACCTGCCTCCAATATCCCAGTTTTTATCTTAATATTTTCATTTATAATATAATCAAACACCAGTTGCATGCCATCAAAATGTTTAAAGAACAGCATTTAATTTACTTTATTAAGAAAATTAGGTGAAATTTAGTGGAAGTTTAAAGGGTTAAACAACAACACACAGGTCGTGTGCACTTTGGAAAGCTTTCACATGCTTACAATTACAGACAAATGTCTTACACGTCTCTGATTTTTGCACATTCTTTTTTCTGTCATATACACAGCTGATAATGTAGCAAGAAATATCCACTAAGATACACTTCACATCACATTAAATTACAAAACTACACTGAGCCCACTATTGTTGTTGTTAATATCTCTCATCAAAGGCATTGAAAACACTCATTAATAAACAGCGTTAAATCTCCTCAATGAGTATTTGTATCTGAGCATCATTTTTAAAAGACGCCAAGTAAACAACTCTAAACACAGCCATGGTTATCAAACTGTGAAAGCCTCGAGGTATTCAAGTGACTAAGAGTCCTTTTAATGCCGAGGAATGAGTGGCACGCTGTGAATATTTAGACACTTAACCATTCACTGCGTTAAAGAACATGGTCTTCAGTAGAGAGCAGATGGCCTCAGTGGATCTGATCGTTGTTTATGCAGTCGTTAAGGCAGACCTCCTCACAGATTTGTGTCTTCATGGTTACTCAAAGATCTGCGTAAGATCTAACTACATACAGCTCAACCAGACCAACAAGTCTTTTGAGGATTATGGTTAGCTTCCATGGTGATTTGGAGGAGCCACCCGTTTGCCTCCTCTGAGAATCAGGTGAACTGGGAGGATCTTTTTGTTCTTTCTCTAAAAAGGCAGCAGCTTATCACCGCAGGGAATGAAGAGATTTCAGTTTGACATGGATAAAATAATGTCACCATCCAAAGTCTCTTCTGCATTTCACTCACAAATAAACACTTCAAAAAGTTGAGCCTCATGAAAAAACTATTTGTATGAAATGAAATGTCTCGTTCAAACACACAACTCATGTACCCATGTTCTTTAAGATACCAAAAGCTTTTTTTTTTTTTTCTTCTTGTCTTTTCTTTTTTTAGGAGCTTTTGTCCCCTGCACCACCCCCGCCAACCCCTTTTTCCCTCCTCCCTCGCTCTTTCACCCTGGCATCAAATTGTGGTTTAATCAGAACCATAATAAAGTCAGCATGCCAGAAAAGGGAAAAAAAACACACACATTATATATATATAAATATATATAATGTATGTTTTGTCATCTCAGTGATGAGATGGAATAAAGTCTTTTACAGTGAGACAATTCTGAGGCAAAGAAGAAAATAAAAAGATACCAACAGCTTATTTTGTACTTGTTGAGTTTGTTTTACTGACCTGTTGAGACGCAGACGAGCAGGTAGGACAGAGGTGTGTGGTAAGAGTGGATGTTTTTCAGCGTCTCTGGCCAGACCACCACACTGGAGAAGGACACATGTTATAGATAGATGGGTCTGTATACACCTCACTCAGACATACATGGCTCACTCCTGGAGAGAAAAGCCTGACTAAACAGGAACGTTAATATCAGCTGTGGATTTACCCTTGGACTAAGAGATGCTTTTGTATGTCTCATAATTTAGGTTTGCATGTTTACACTAACAGACTGTATATTCTCTGTGGGCTTATTAGTCTTTGTCACTAGAGTGGGCACACCTCAAATAGAAATGTTTCTCTGTGTCCCCTCCCTGTAAAAACAGACCACACAGATTTATGGTTAATAAATAACCACGTTTATATATGTAATTTTGAAACTACTTTAGAGCTATATAAAAAAAAAAAAATCACTTTTTATTTTACTTAATTTTACCATCATTTAACCAGGAAGTCCCACTGAGATCAAAAATCTATTTTGCAAGGAAGACCAGGCCAAGGTTTCAGCCAAACAATGTAAAACATATATGATACAAAATGAAACACATTGACGCTTATTCAACCATAATAGTGTGGAGAAAAACAGTGACATTTGTCTTTTACTACAGTCTTTATGATACTTTTAAAAATCACTGATCGAAATGAAAGTCTGGAGCTTAACACTGAACACTTTTTTGAATATTATTCCATGACCCAGATGCATGATGGGATAATGCTGTTTTCACAAAGCCTATCAGAACTAAAAAAAAAAAAAAAATTGTCTCCGCCTCTCAGAAAATAGTTTCTCAAAGTGCTTTCACAAGTCAACAGGTTTTTCCAGTTGATAATCTGAACACTCCTGGTTGCTTTCTGACTGACTGTTCACACAAACTTCTGATTCACACTCAGCAGCAGCCAGCACTCACTTGTGTGGTTCATACAGTACAGTGGCATTTCACCCCTCCCCACATGAAAATGCCATTGTCTGTCCCTCGCCCTGTCTGAACACGTCCTTCTTCTTCCCCTGCTGCCTAGACTGGCTGCCACAGGCTGTCACTAACCCCACGCACAAACACCCCAAACATATAACGTGTCATGTGGACTGTGAATGGACAATGGAGTCCCAGTGAGGATGGATAGACAGAGGCCCTGGAGGGGATAGATGGGGGGGACTTACCAGGTCAGGGCCCATGTGCCGGTCAGCAGGGAATGCACCATGGAGACGGAAAGGTTCCTCCATTTCCAAAAACGGAACTGATCCTGCGTCACCACTTTGGGCACTGGCAACCTGTGGAGGATCCGATCTGCCACCCTAAAAAGCAAGGAGAAGAACAGCACTGAGGGGCCTGGGTGGCTCTGCAGCACAGGAAGCAGGGCCTCCATCCTCTCCTCTCCTCCCCACCCCACTTTCCCTCTGTCTGTTTGACGCTTGGTCTTATTTATAACACCTCCTTTCTCCCTTCCTCCCTCTCTTTGCGCTTTCCACTCGTCTGTCAACCTCTGCTCTGCGCGTTGACGGACGGAAATGCGCGGTATGTGATGGGAGTGTTCTCCAGTAGAGGGGGTCTGCAGGAGAGGAGGGCGGGAGGGGAAGGCAGCAGCTCCAGCTAGGACTCCAGGAGATGATATTTTTTTTTGATGTTTCCCCTTTTTAAGTTCCTGTCTGTTGTGCTGATCTCCTCCTGCTTGTCCTTAAGTTTGACGCGTCCTGAGCTTAAACACAAACGCTTGGAGGGAACCCCCCACAACAGTTCATTCCCAAGCAAAGGCTGTTTGTCTTTACGCAGAGTCTTGAAATGATGTGTAACAGCTCCAGCCGTTCTCCGCCCGCTTGTATGTGCAGAATGAAGGGGGAGTGGTGTGGAGGGAGCGGGGGTGGGTGCTGTTGCTCCTGCTGCGCCCTCTCTAAACGCGCAAACAAGGTGGGGCTGAGTTTGTGATCGCGTTACGCAATGAAGAAAACACAACTAGAAAAGTGACCGAAGTGAAATTGTATTATAATACTGATGGGAAAATGTGATGTCAACATGGATGGATGTGCAGTGTTTTTGGGTGTACTGTCTACACCACCGCCACGTTACGTGTCGTGCGTAAAAGCCGCCGCCCCCCCCCCCCCCCCCCCACACACACACACACCGGCCCGGCACCCTGTTGGAGGCTGCATACACCAAACACGAAAAGTCGAGCTGTTGTTTTATTTGAAAGTTTAACCACAGAGTTGGTGAAAAGCACAAAGAATGTTCCAGTAGACCACGCGGAAAATGGAAACAAAGAGATGATGAGTTTTGTCAGGTACGAGCGTGTTTGGCAGCTGAAAAATAAGTGTCCCAAACAAACACAATTCACAACTATGACCACTGGAGCAAAACACTGCACTCTGATGAGTGGGCGTTGTTATAAATATCCATTTCTTTTGTCAGACATCCGCGAAAGTATATAATTTTCCCTCAATGGATCTCTTATTCTAGGGGTAAATGTTATCCATTATAAAACAAAAAAAAAACCAGCTTGCATTTGAATAATCCAAAATCCTTATCATCTAAAGTAAAACTTAAAATATTTTACTTCCCTCTGGCCAACAAGCTTTCAATCAGCCATCAGGTTTGTAGCTATTAAAAGAGAGCTGCTCATTCATATGAATCAAGTTGAGGAGTGTGGACTCATGCAGTTTTTGGAATCAACAACAGCTCTAAATTCTGTTTCTATAAATATGCAAAGGATCTGTAGCATAGCCATACACATCATTGTTAGGGTTGAACCATAACAATATAAATGTCATATGTTAAACAGGCATCTTCAGTCCTAACTCCTGCCTGACTATAATTCTTTCCATAAACACAACATAGGCCTCATTCCCCACAGATGGCCTCTCTACTGCTGATGGGGAAAGGCTAAAGCAAAGTAAAGTATAGGATTAACCGCTAAGGCAATGCACACATGTACTGTATTATCATGTGAATTGTTACTACTATTCACAGCTAATCTGAATGCAAACATACAAAATTAGAGTTAGTTGACTTTTCCTGGCCATTGTTTTCCAGCTCATTTACAGCTGATGAAGTTATTAATATATATCTTTGTCTACATTTTGTGCAGAGCTTACACTTACCCCAAGCTTTATGTTCTCGTTTAAACTCATTAACCCATAAGGACTCATGCATCCACAGGTGACCAATATTAGTTATTGATATATCAAGTTAAATGTCTGTTGATCCACTAATCCTATCAATGCACCATGTATATCAGACATGTCCAAACCATTCCCAAAGGGCCGGTGTGGCTGCAGGTCTTTGTTCCAACCAAGCAGCAGCACACCAGACTGGACTCAATTAATCAACTGATCTCAGTCTTCGGAGAGTTGATTGGTCAAACTGTTTACTCTTGGTTGGTTGGAACAAAAACCTGCAGCCACACCGGCCCTTTGTGAAATAGTTTGGACATGCCTGATTGATGTAAAATGCAGTTTGTCATATTTTCATCTTCATTAGATATGCCCCACTTGGACATTCAGAGGCCCTGTAGTGAACATGGAAATATCATCTTCTACATATGCACAGATAGACACTAGGTGGTGCTAGAGTACTTGCCCCTTCGCCCTTTATCAATGAAAGTGCCCTTTTTAAACTTTGGGGATTTCTGTTTGTTTTAATGATGATGATGATTAGTATTATTATTAACACTTTAGTGGGGCAAATGTTGAAATTAATATTTTAGAAAAGCTGCATGATTTAATAACTACTGGAAAAAAAAATTCCCTGGAAATGGGCCACCTCCTCACACACTTTGGAACCCGAGCACTCTTCCTTTGTCACGTGAACTCACACGCAGTTCATCGAATGAAATGTGCCGCAGCTGGAAGCTGTCTTTAGCGCACAGGTTTCTCTTCATGTCCACAACACAGTACAGCAAGCTGCAACTGTAGTGGCCGTATTTTCCAACGGGATATGCTCGATTGGAACGGCCGGGGGCTTTTGAGTATTGCTCACTTTACGCCAGTATCGTTCACTTTACTACAGTCCGTCATTACAGTATAGTGTCACGACCAGCATCTGTCAAATGACCCGCAACTCCCAAATAACTTCCAACTGTCAATTGACCTGAACATGTCACATGACCTGCACATGTCTCACCACCAGCATCTGTCAAATGACCTGCAACAGTCACATGACCAGCATCTGTCACATGACATGCAACTTTTGAATAAAAAATAAAAAATAATTAGAATAATTTAAAAAACAAAATGATATAAACACAAATTAATGAAACATAAATAAAGTAAATGCATGAAAAATGTAAGATAAGAAATAAATAAAATAATTTAAAAAAGTAAATATCCCTAAAAAAATAAATAAGTAAAATAAAAAAGTAGAACAAATCAAATTTCTGGGGGTGATTCTTGACCACAAGATCTGCTGGAAGCCTCATATTGCATACGCAAGAGCAAAACTGGCAGGAAGTGTTACCATTACAGGAAAAGTAAAACACATTTTAAATCAAAGGGCATTGTACATTTTGTATTACACAATGGTTTTGCCATATTTTTGTTATTGCAGTGAGATCTGGGAAAACACATAGTATATTAGTAACCTACAACCAATGGTTGTCCTGCAAAAGAGGGCAATAAGAATTGTGGGCAACGTGGGGTATCAGGAAGGTCTTGGACATAATTAAATTTAAAACATTGCAAGACATAATATACTGAGGATGTTTTTTAAAAGAGAGGACGGCAATAATTTAAGAAGGAAATTGAACTTGAAGAAAATTACTATACACAGCACAATGAAAAGTCAGTGTGTGGGGTCAACTTGTGGAACTCTTTGGATTTGGAACTCCAAAAGAACATAAACATTTCACAGTTTAAAAGAATGTACAAGAAACAGATCATTAAGGGACGACAGAAGGGAGGAAAAGGGTGTCGGGTGAAGGAGGGTCAAAGAAGGGTATGGAATTGTGTATGAACATCTTGGATCGATGCCAGTTCATGACTTCAATAGAGGATAGTTTTTGAACAATCTGCTTGACAAATCCTGCAATATACACCAGGGCACCGAGTGGAGAGAATCCAACGAGGTCAGGAATAGTGGAAACACTTTTAAAGGTGCTCTTCGTGCTGGGGATTTTTTTTCCCCACCAAACCGAGTGGGAAGGTAACTGGTTTGACACAATAGCTGGAATCTTGGCAAATGGAGATGGTTGCTCTGTTTCAACAGAGGGCATCTCCACAGCAGACACGGACACAATGTCATCTAGTGCTGCCACACTGCCTGTCTCACTATATGAGAAACAGAAGATGGCCTGGAACTGATGTGCCATTGGGTTATGTCATGCGCCTTGTATAGAAAATTATTTGTAAGACATACAGATATACATTAGGTATATTTGAACAATTTATGGCAACAATATGTCAGGGAGAGTAGACTACACACCATGTGAATGTCTAAAAGTAAATGGAAAACTTAAGCAGTTGAGTCATTTCATAAATACTTTTGTTGTGTGCTGCAGGTCTGGTGGGGCGGCCTGGTTTCACACTCCCTTGGATGTGGTAGATTAATTTTGCATGCTTTTCACAGTTTTTATATAGTTTAGTTGGTTTTGTGCACAGGTGGAGCACGAAGTGGAGTGAATGCCTGGCATAAAGTTTTAAATAAATTTTTGGTGTTGTCGGCAGGAAACGGTGACAATTAGGGTGTGTATGAGTTTATTTTTTTATTTTTTTAAGTTGAGTGATTTTCTTCTTATGATTTAAACAAAACAGCAGTTTGCATTTTGAGATCCTGGTGGAAGAACGTGCTGTTTTGCCTGGAGTCTTTGTCACCCCAACCAGATCCAGGCCCGACTAGCCCACGGCTCCTCATGTCATGCGACCCCAACCCTGTTGACAGAATATTGAAAATCCCCAGAGAAAGGAAATGTCCAGTCTTGAGGGACATCTGGGATTCCAGTGGAGGACTCTGTTGAAGAGATGAGGGCAACTCTGAGGAGTAGGCGCCTGAGATTTGATTGGTATGGGTGTTCTCAGTCTTATGTTTCACTGCAGCAGCGGCAGGAGGCGGTAACCCTGCTAATGGATAAAATTGAATGTTGTGCCCCAAGGATGATGCCCTCATCTTGCATGCATGCTAACACTGCCCATGTCACACTAACCCCACCCACAACACACTAACTGTGCCCATGTCATGCTAACCCCACCCAAGATGCGCTAACCCTGGCCACAATGTGCTTAATCTGCCCACTGCACTCACTAACCCTGCCCATTTCATGCTAACTCCAACCATGACGCGCGATAATCCCACCCACGTCACACTAACCCTGCTCATGTCATGCTAAACCCACACGACGATGCGATAACCCCGGCCAGAACACACTAACTCCGCCCACGACACATGCGATCCCCACCCACAATGTGCTTACTCCACCCATGTAGCGTGTTAACCCCGCCCATGTGATGCTAACCCCACCCATTTCACAATAACCCCACCCACATCACATTAATCCCACCCAGGTGGCGCGCTAATCCCGCCCATGCCACTCTAACCCCACCAATCATCCCACCCACATGGCACCCTAACCCCACCCACATCATGCTAACCCCGCTCATGTCACACTAACTCCGCCCATTTCACATGATAACCCCACCCACAATGCACTAACACCGCCCATTTCACACTAACCCCACCCACATCACATTAATCCCACTCGTCAAGCTAACCCCATCCACGATGTGTTTACTCCGCCCACGGCACCCACGAACCCCGCCCACGTCACTCTAACCCCACCAATCACCTCACCCACATGGCACCCTAACCCCACCCATGTCATGCTAACCCCACCCAAGATGCGCTAACCCTGGCCACAATGTGCTTAATCTGCCCACTGCACTCACTAACCCTGCCCATTTCATGCTAACTCCAACCATGACGCGCGATAATCCCACCCACGTCACACTAACCCTGCTCATGTCATGCTAAACCCACACATGACGATGCGATAACCCCGGCCAGAACACACTAATTCTGCCCACGACACATGCGATCCCCACCCACAATGTGCTTATTCCACCCATGTAGCGTGCTAACCCCGCCCATGTGATGAAAACCCCGCCCATTTCACGATAACCCCACCCACATCACATTAATCCCGCCCATGTCACTCTAACCCCACCAATCATCCCACCCACATGGAACCCTAACCCCACCCACGTCATGCTAACCCCGCTCATGTCACACTAACTCCGCCCATTTCACATGATAACCCCACCCACAATGCACTAACACCGCCCATTTCACGCTAACCCCACCCACGTCACATTAATCCCACCCAGATGGCGCGCTAACCCCACTCACGTCAAGCTAACCCCATCCACGATGTGCTTACTCCGCCCATGGCACCCACGAACCCTGCCCACGTCACTCTAACCCCACCAATCACTCCACCCACATGGCACCCTAAGTTGTTAGTTGTTTGTTGGATTTTTAGTGTAATTTTTAGTGGTAGTTGTTTGTTCGATTTTTCGTGTTTTTTAGTGTGTGTTGGATTTCTAGTGTTTGAGTTAGTTGTTTGTTGGGTTTTTTGTGTTAGTTGTTTGTTGGATTTTTAGTGTTTTTAGTGTTGTTTAATTGTTAGATTTTTAGTGTTTTTAGTGTTAGTTGGATTTTTAGTGTTTTTAGAGTTAGTTGTTTGTTGGATTTTTAGTGTTTTTAGTGTTGTTTAATTGTTAGATTTTTAGTGTTTTTAGTGTTAGTTGGATTTTTAGTGTTTTTAGAGTTGTTTGTTGGATTTTTAGTGTTTTTAGTGTGACTTGGATTTTTAGTGTTTTTAGAGTTAGTTGTTTGTTGGTTTTTAGTGTTTTTAGTGTAAGTTGGATTTTTTGTGTTTTTAGAGTTAGTTTGTTGGATTTTTCGTGTTTTTTAGTGTAAATTGTTTGTTGGAATTTTAGTGTTTTTTTAGTTAGTTGTTTAATAGATTTTTCGTGGTTGTTAGTGTTAGTTGTGCGTTTCTTGGATTTTTAGTGTTTTTAGTGTGACTTGGATTTTTAGTGTTTTTAGTGTTGTTTATTTGTTGGATTTTTAGTGTTTTTAATGTTGTTTATTTGTTGGATTTTTTGTTTTTTTGTGTTTGTTTGATTTTTAGTGTTTTTAGTGTGAGTTGTTTGTTGGAATTTTAGTGTTTTTTTAGTTAGTTGTTTGTTAGATTTTTCGTGGTTGTTAGTGTTAGTTGTGCGTTTCTTGGATTTTTAGTGTTTTTAGTGTGACTTGGATTTTTATTGTTTTTAGTGTTGTTTATTTGTTGGATTTTTAGTGTTTTTGATGTTGTTTATTTGTTGGATTTTTTGTTTTTTTTGTGTTTGTTTGATTTTTTCGTGTTTTTTAGTTTTTGTTGTGCGTTTGTTGGATTTTTAGTGTTTTTAGTGTGACTTGGATTTTTAGTGTTTTTAGTGTTAGTTGTTTGTTGGATTTTTAGTGTTTTTAGAGTTGTTTGTTGGATTTTTAGTGTAAGTTGGATTTTTAGTGTTTTTTTAGTGTTAGTTGTTTGTTGGGTTTTTTGTGTTAGTTGGACTTTTAGTGTTTTTAGTGTTGTTTATTTGTTGGATTTTTAGTGTTTTTAGAATTAGTTGTTTGTTGGATTTTTAGTGTTTTTAGAGTTAGTTGTTTGTTGGATTTTTAGTGTTTTTAGAGTTAGTTGTTTGTTGGATTTTTAGTGTTTTTAGTGTTAGTTTGTTGGATTTGAAGTGTTTTTTTAGTGTTGTTTATTTGTTGGATTTTTTGTTTTTTAGCGTTAGTTTGTTTGATTTTTAGTGTTTTTAGTATTCGTTGTGCGTTTGTTGGATTTTTATTGTTTTTAGTGCGAGTGTGATTATTAGTGTTTTTAGAGTTAGTTGTTTGTTGGATTTTTAGTGTAAGTTGGATTTTTAGTGTTTTTTAGTGTTAGTTGTTTGTTGGGTTTTTTGTGTTAGTTGGACTTTTAGTGTTTTTAGTGTTGTTTATTTGTTGGATTTTTGTGTTTTTAGTGCGAGTGTGATTTTTAGTGTTTTTAGAGTTAGTTGTGCGTTTGTTGGATTTTTATTGTTTTTAGTGTGAGTTGGATTTTAAGTGTTTTTTAGTGTTGTTTATTTGTTAGATTTTTAGTTTTTTTAGTGTTGTTTATTTGTTGGATTTTTAGTGTTTTTAATGTTTATTTGTTGGATTTTTTGTTTTTTTTAGTGTTAGTTTGTTTGATTTTTAGTGTTTTTAGTGTTAGTTGGATTTTTAGTGTTTTTAGTCTGAGTTGGATTTTTAGTGTTTTTAGAGTTAGTTGTTTTTTTTGTAGGATTTTTAGTTTTTGTTGTGCGTTTGTTGGATTTTTATTGTTTTTAGTGTAAGTTGGATTTTTAGTGTTTTTTTAGTGTTAGTTGTTTGTTGGGTTTTTTGTGTTAGTTGGACTTTTAGTGTTTTTAGTGTTGTTTATTTGTTGGATTTTTTGTTTTTTAGTGTTAGTTTGTTTGATTTTTAGTGTTTTTAGTGTTAGTTGTGCGTTTGTTGGATTTTTTTGTTTTTAGTGTTGTTTATTTGTTGGATTTTTTGTTTTTTAGTGTTAGTTTGTTTGATTTTTAGTGTTTTTAGTGTTAGTTGGATTTTTAGTGTTTTTTTAGTGTTAGTTGTTTGTTGGGTTTTTTGTGTTAGTTGGACTTTTAGTGTTTTTAGTGTTGTTTATTTGTTGGATTTTTAGTGTTTTTAGTGCGAGTGTGATTTTTAGTGTTTTTAGAGTTAGTTGTGCGTTTGTTGGATTTTTATTGTTTTTAGTGTTGTTTATTTGTTGGATTTTTAGTGTTTTTAATGTTTATTTGTTGGATTTTTTGTTTTTTTAGTGTTAGTTTGTTTGATTTTTAGTGTTTTTAGAGTTAGTTGTTTTTTTTGTAGGATTTTTAGTTTTTGTTGTGCGTTTGTTGGATTTTTATTGTTTTTAGTGTAAGTTGGATTTTTAGTGTTTTTAGTGTTGTTTATTTGTTGGATTTTTTGTTTTTTTTAGTGTTTGTTTGATTTTTCGTGTTTTTTAGTGTTAGTTGTGCTTTTGTTGGATTTTTAGTGTTTTTAGTGTAAGTTGGATTTTTAGTGTTTTTTAGTGTTAGTTGTTTGTTGGGTTTTTTGTGTTAGTTGGATTTTTAGTGTTTTTAGTGTTGTTTATTTGTTGGATTTTTAGTGTTTTTAGTGTTGTTTATTTGTTGGTTTTTTTGTTTTTTTTAGTGTTAGTTTGTTTGATTTTTAGTGTTTTTAATGTTATTTGTTTATTTGTTGGATTTTTAGTGTTTTTAGTGTTAATTATTTGTTGGATTTTTTGTTTTTTTAGCGTTTGATTTTTCGTGTTTTTTAGTGTTAGTTGTGCGTTTGTTGGATTTTTAGTGTTTTTTAGTGTTAGTTGTTTGTTGGGTTTTTTGTGTTTGTTGGATTTTTAGTGTTTTTAGTGTTGTTTATTTGTTGGATTTTTTGTTTTTTTAGTGTTAGTTTGTTTGATTTTTAGTGTTTTTAGAGTTAGTTGTTAGTTTGTTGGATTTTTATTGTTTTTAGTGTAAGTTGGATTTTTAGTGTTTTTAGTGTTGTTTATTTGTTAGATTTTTAGTTTTTTTAGTGTTGTTTATTTGTTGGATTTTTTTGTTGTTTTAGTTGTGCGTTTGTTGGATTTTTAGTGTTTTTAGTGTTGTTTATTTGTTGGATTTTTAGTGATTTTAGTGTTGTTTATTTGTTGGTTTTTTTGTTTTTTTTAGTGTTAGTTTGTTTGATTTTTAGTGTTTTTAATGTTATTTGTTTATTTGTTGGATTTTTAGTGTTTTTAGTGTTAATTATTTGTTGGATTTTTTGTTTTTTTAGCGTTTGATTTTTCGTGTTTTTTAGTGTTAGTTGTGCGTTTGTTGGATTTTTAGTGTTTTTTAGTGTTAGTTGTTTGTTGGGTTTTTTGTGTTTGTTGGATTTTTAGTGTTTTTAGTGTTGTTTATTTGTTGGATTTTTTGTTTTTTTAGTGTTAGTTTGTTTGATTTTTAGTGTTTTTAGAGTTAGTTGTTAGTTTGTTGGATTTTTATTGTTTTTAGTGTAAGTTGGATTTTTAGTGTTTTTAGTGTTGTTTATTTGTTAGATTTTTAGTTTTTTTAGTGTTGTTTATTTGTTGGATTTTTTTGTTGTTTTAGTTGTGCGTTTGTTGGATTTTTAGTGTTTTTAGTGTTAGTTGTTTGTTGGGTTTTTTGTGTTAGTTGGATTTTTAGTGTTTTTAGTGTTTATTTGTTGGATTTTTTTTTTTTTAGTGTTAGTTTGTTTGATTTTTAGTGTTTTTAGTGTGAGTTGGATTTTTAGTGTTTTTAGAGTTAGTTGTTTGTTGGGTTTTTTGTGGTAGTTGGATTTTTAGTGTTTTTAGTGTGAGTTGGATTTTTAGTGTTTTTAGTGTTTTTAATTTGTTGGATTTTTTGTTATTTTAGTGTTAGTTTGTTTGATTTTTCGTGTTTTTTAGTGTTAGTTGTGCGTTTGTTGGATTTTTATTGTTTTTAGTGTGAGTTGGATTTTAAGTGTTTTTTAGTGTTAGTTGTTTGTTGGTTTTTTTATGTTAGTTGGATTTTTAGTGTTTTTAGTGTTGTTTATTTGTTAGATTTTTAGTTTTTTTAGTGTTGTTTATTTGTTGGGATTTTAGTGGGGGTTTTTTTAGTATTAATTTTTTTTTGGATTTTTAGTGTTTTTAGTGTTGTTTATTTGTTTGATTTTTAGTGTTTTTAGTGTTAGTTGTTTGTTGGGTTTTTTGTGGTAGTTGGATTTTTAGTGTTTTTTATTTGTTTGATTTTTCGTGTTTTTAGAGTTAGTTGTTTGTTGGATTTTAAGTGTTTTTTAGTGTTAGTTTGTTGGGTTTTTTATGTTAGTTGGATTTTTAGTGTTTATAATGTTTATTTGTTGGATTTTTTGTTTTTTTAGTGTTAGTTTGTTTGATTTTTCGTGTTTTTTAGTGTTAGTTTGTTTGATTTTTCGTGTTTTTTAGTGTTGTGCGTTTGTTGGATTTTTAGTGTTTTTAGTGTGAGTTGGATTTTAAGTGTTTTTTAGTGTTAGTTGTTTGTTGTTTTTTTTTATGTTAGTTGGATTTTTAGTGTTTTTAGTGTTGTTTATTTGTTAGATTTTTAGTGTTTTTAGCGTTGTTTATTTGTTGGATTTTTGTTATTTTAGAGTTAGTTGTTTGTTGGATTTTAAGTGTTTTTTTAGTGTTAGTTGTTTGTTGGGTTTTTTGTGTTAGTTGGATTTTTAGTGTTGTTTATTTGTTGGATTTTTAGTGTTTTTTATTTGTTGGATTTTTGTTATTTTAGTGTTAGTTTGTTTGATTTTTAGTGTTTTTAGTGTTGTTCATTTGTTAGATTTTTAGTGTTTTTAGTGTTGTTTATTTGTTGGATTTTTGTTATTTTAGTGTTTGTTTGTTTGATTTTTCAGGTTTTTTAGTGTTAGTTGTGCGTTTGTTGGATTTTTATTGTTTTTAGTGTGAGTTGGATTTTTAGTGTTTTTAGTGTTAGTTGTTTGTTGGTTTTTTTTATGTTAGTTGGATTTTTAGTGTTTTTAGTGTTGTTTATTTGTTGGGATTTTAGTGTTTTTAGTGTTAGTTGTTTGTTGGATTTTTTGTTTTTTTAGTGTTAGTTTGTTGGATTTTTAGTGTTTTTAGAGTTAGTTGTTTGTTGGGTTTTTAGTGTTTATAATGTTGTTTATTTGTTGGATTTTTAGTGTTGTTTATTTGTCGGATTTTTGTTATTTTAGTGTTAGTTTGTTTGATTTTTCGTGTTTTTTAGTGTTAGTTGTGCGTTTGTTGGATTTTTAGTGTTTTTAGTGTGAGTTGGATTTTAAGTGTTTTTTAGTGTTAGTTGTTTGTTGTTTTTTTTTATGTTAGTTGGATTTTTAGTGTTTTTAGTGTTGTTTATTTGTTGGATTTTTTGTTTTTTTAGAGTTAGTTGTTTGTTGGATTTTAAGTGTTTTTTTAGTGTTAGTTGTTTGTTGGGTTTTTTGTGTTAGTTGGATTTTTAGTGTTTTTAGTGTTGTTTATTTGTTAGATTTTTAGTTTTTTTAGTGTTGTTTATTTGTTGGATTTTTAGTGTTTTTAGAATTAGTTGTTTGTTGGATTTTTAGTGTTTTTTAGTGTTGTTTATTTGTTGGATTTTTTGTTTTTTAGTGTTAGTTTGTTTGATTTTTAGTGTTTTTAGTGTTAGTTGTGCGTTTGTTGGATTTTTATTGTTTTTAGTGTAAGTTGGATTTTTAGTGTTTTTTTAGTGTTAGTTGTTTGTTGGATTTGTAGTGTTTTTTAGTGTGAGTTGTTTGTTGCATTTTTTGTTGTTTTAATTGTGTGTTTGTTGGATTTTTATTGTTTTTAGTGTTTATTTGTTAGATTTTTAGTGTTTTTAGTGTTGTTTATTTGTTGGATTTTTTGTTTTTTTAGTGTTTGTTTGATTTTTCGTGTTTTTTAGTGTTAGTTGTGCTTTTGTTGGATTTTTAGTGTTTTTAGTGTAAGTTGGATTTTTAGTGTTTTTTAGTGTTAGTTGTTTGTTGGGTTTTTTGTGTTAGTTGGATTTTTAGTGTTTTTAGTGTTGTTTATTTGTTGGTTTTTTTGTTTTTTTTAGTGTTAGTTTGTTTGATTTTTAGTGTTTTTAATGTTATTTGTTTATTTGTTGGATTTTTAGTGTTTTTAGTGTTAATTATTTGTTGGATTTTTTGTTTTTTTAGCGTTTGTTTGATTTTTCGTGTTTTTTAGTGTTAGTTGTGCGTTTGTTGGATTTTTATTGTTTTTAGTGAGTTGGATTTTAAGTGTTTTTTAGTGTTAGTTGTTTGTTGGGTTTTTTGTGTTAGTTGGATTTTTAGTGTTTTTAGTGTTTATTTGTTGGGATTTTAGTGGGTTTTTTTTTTTAGTATTAATTGTTTTTGGATTTGTAGTGTTTTATAGTGTGAGTTGTTTGTTGGGTTTTTTGTGTTTGTTGGATTTTTAGTGTTTTTAGTGTTGTTTATTTGTTGGATTTTTTGTTTTTTTAGTGTTAGTTTGTTTGATTTTTAGTGTTTTTAGAGTTAGTTGTTAGTTTGTTGGATTTTTATTGTTTTTAGTGTGAGTTGGATTTTTAGTGTTTTTAGTGTTAGTTGTTTGTTGGTTTTTTTTATGTTAGTTGGATTTTTAGTGTTTTTAGTGTTGTTTATTTGTTGGGATTTTAGTGGGGTTTTTTTTAGTATTAATTGTTTTTTGGATTTTTAGTGTTTTTAGTGTTGTTTATTTGTTTGATTTTTAGTGTTTTTAGTGTTAGTTGTTTGTTGGATTTTTTGTTTTTTTAGTGTTAGTTTGTTGGATTTTTAGTGTTTTTAGAGTTAGTTGTTTGTTGGGTTTTTTGTGTTAGTTGGATTTTTAGTGTTTATAATGTTGTTTATTTGTTGGATTTTTAGTGTTTTTAGTGTTGTTCATTTGTTAGATTTTTAGTGTTTTTAGTGTTGTTTATTTGTTGGATTTTTGTTATTTTAGTGTTAGTTTGTTTGATTTTTCAGGTTTTTTAGTGTTAGTTGTGCGTTTGTTGGATTTTTATTGTTTTTAGTGTGAGTTGGATTTTTAGTGTTTTTAGTGTTAGTTGTTTGTTGGTTTTTTTATGTTAGTTGGATTTTTAGTGTTTTTAGTGTTGTTTATTTGTTGGGATTTTAGTGGGGGTTTTTTTAGTATTAATTGTTTTTTGGATTTTTAGTGTTTTTAGTGTTGTTTATTTGTTTGATTTTTAGTGTTTTTAGTGTTAGTTGTTTGTTGGATTTTTTGTTTTTTTAGTGTTAGTTTGTTGGATTTTTAGTGTTTTTAGAGTTAGTTGTTTGTTGGGTTTTTTGTGTTAGTTGGATTTTTAGTGTTTATAATGTTGTTTATTTGTTGGATTTTTAGTGTTTTTTATTTGTTGGATTTTTAGTGTTTTTAGTGTTGTTTATTTGTCGGATTTTTGTTATTTTAGTGTTAGTTTGTTTGATTTTTCGTGTTTTTTAGTGTTAGTTGTGCGTTTGTTGGATTTTTAGTGTTTTTAGTGTGAGTTGGATTTTAAGTGTTTTTTAGTGTTGTTTATTTGTTAGATTTTTAGTTTTTTTTAGTGTTGTTTATTTGTTGGATTTTTTGTTTTTTTAGAGTTAGTTGTTTGTTGGATTTTAAGTGTTTTTTTAGTGTTAGTTGTTTGTTGGGTTTTTTGTGTTAGTTGGATTTTTAGTGTTTTTAGTGTTGTTTATTTGTTAGATTTTTAGTTTTTTTAGTGTTGTTTATTTGTTAGATTTTTAGTTTTTTTAGTGTTGTTTATTTGTTGGGATTTTAGTGGGGTTTTTTTTAGTATTAATTGTTTTTTGGATTTTTAGTGTTTTTAGTGTTGTTTATTTGTTTGATTTTTAGTGTTTTTAGTGTTAGTTGTTTGTTGGGTTTTTTGTGTTAGTTAGATTTTTAGTGTTTTTAGTGTTGTTTATTTGTTGGGATTTTAGTGGGTTTTTTTTAGTATTAATTGTTTTTTGGATTTTTAGTGTTTTTAGTGTTGTTTATTTGTTAGATTTTTAGTTTTTTTAGTGTTGTTTATTTGTTGGATTTTTTTGTTGTTTTAGTTGTGCGTTTGTTGGATTTTTAGTGTTTTTAGTGTTGTTTATTTGTTTGATTTTTAGTGTTTTTAGTGTTAGTTGTTTGTTGGGTTTTTTGTGTTAGTTGGATTTTTAGTGTTTTTAGTGTTGTTTATTTGTTGGATTTTTTGTTTTTTTAGTGTTAGTTTGTTTGATTTTTCGTGTTTTTTAGTGTTAGTTGTGCGTTTGTTGGATTTTTAGTGTTTTTAGTGTGAGTTGGATTTTAAGTGTTTTTTAGTGTTAGTTGTTTGTTGTTTTTTTTATGTTAGTTGGATTTTTAGTGTTTTTAGTGTTGTTTATTTGTTGGATTTTTTGTTTTTTTAGAGTTAGTTGTTTGTTGGATTTTAAGTGTTTTTTTAGTGTTAGTTGTTTGTTGGGTTTTTTGTGTTAGTTGGATTTTTAGTGTTGTTTATTTGTTGGATTTTTTGTTTTTTTAGTGTTGTTTATTTGTTGGATTTTTGTTATTTTAGTGTTTGTTTGATTTTTCGTGTTTTTTAGTGTTAGTTGTGCGTTTGTTGGATTTTTATTGTTTTTAGTTGTTTGTTGGATTTTAAGTGTTTTTTTAGTGTTAGTTGTTTGTTGGGTTTTTTGTGTTAGTTGGATTTTTAGTGTTGTTTATTTGTTGGATTTTTTGTTTTTTTAGTGTTGTTTATTTGTTGGATTTTTGTTATTTTAGTGTTTGATTTTTCGTGTTTTTTAGTGTTAGTTGTGCGTTTGTTGGATTTTTATTGTTTTTAGTGTGAGTTGGATTTTAAGTGTTTTTTAGTGTTAGTCGTTTGTTGTTTTTTTTATGTAAGTTGGATTTTTAGTGTTTTTAGTGTTGTTTATTTGTTAGATTTTTAGTTTTTTTAGTGTTGTTTATTTGTTGGGTTTTTTTGTTGTTTTAGTTGTGCGTTTGTTGGATTTTTAGTGTTTTTAGTGTTAGTTGTTTGTCGGGTTTTTTGTGTTAGTTGGATTTTTAGTGTTTTTAGTGTTGTTTATTTGTTGGATTTTTTGTTTTTTTAGTGTTAGTTGGATTTTTAGTGTTTTTAGAGTTAGTTGTTTGTTGGATTTTTAGTGTTTTTTAGTGTTAGTAGTTTGTTGGGTTTTTTGTGGTAGTTGGATTTTTAGTGTTTTTAGTGTTAGTTTGTTTGATTTTTCGTGTTTTTTAGTGTTAGTTGTTTGTTGGGTTTTTTGTGTTAGTTGGATTTTTAGTGTTTTTTATTTGTTGGATTTTTAGTGTTTTTAGTGTTAGTTTGTTTGATTTTTCGTGTTTTTTAGTGTTAGTTGTGCGTTTGTTGGATTTTTATTGTTTTTAGTGTGAGTTGGATTTTAAGTGTTTTTTAGTGTTAGTTGTTTGTTGGTTTTTTTATGTTAGTTGGATTTTTAGTGTTTTTAGTGTTGTTTATTTGTTGGGATTTTAGTGGGGGTTTTTTTAGTATTAATTTTTTTTTGGATTTTTAGTGTTTTTAGTGTTGTTTATTTGTTTGATTTTTAGTGTTTTTAGTGTTAGTTGTTTGTTGGGTTTTTTGTGTTAGTTGGATTTTTAGTGTTTTTAGTGTTGTTTATTTGTTGGATTTTTTGTTTTTTTAGAGTTAGTTGTTTGTTGGGTTTTTTGTGTTAGTTGGATTTTTAGTGTTGTTTATTTGTTGGGTTTTTTGTGTTGTTTATTTGTTTGATTTTTCGTGTTTTTTAGTGTTAGTTGTGCGTTTGTTGGATTTTTAGTGTTTTAAGTGTTGTTTATTTGTTGGATTTTTTGTTTTTTTAGTGTTAGTTTGTTGGATTTTTAGTGTTTTTTAGTGTTAGTTGTGCGTTTGTTGGATTTTTATTGTTTTTAGTGTGAGTTGGATTTTAAGTGTTTTTTAGTGTTAGTCGTTTGTTGTTTTTTTTATGTAAGTTGGATTTTTAGTGTTTTTAGTGTTTATTTGTTAGATTTTTAGTTTTTTAAGTGTTGTTTATTTGTTGGGTTTTTTTGTTGTTTTAGTTGTGCGTTTGTTGGATTTTTAGTGTTTTTAGTGTTAGTTGTTTGTCGGGTTTTTTGTGTTAGTTGGATTTTTAGTGTTTTTAGTGTTGTTTATTTGTTGGATTTTTAGTGTTTTTAGTGTTTATTTGTTGGATTTTTGTTATTTTAGTGTTAGTTTGTTTGATTTTTCGTGTTTTTTAGTGTTAGTTGTGCGTTTGTTGGATTTTTAGTGTTTTAAGTGTTGTTTATTTGTTGGATTTTTTGTTTTTTTTAGTGTTAGTTTGTTGGATTTTTAGTGTTTTTTAGTGTTAGTTGTGCGTTTGTTGGATTTTAAGTGTTTTTTAGTGTTAGTTGTTTGTTGTTTTTTTTATGTTAGTTGGATTTTTAGTGTTTATAATGTTGTTTATTTGTTGGATTTTTAGTGTTTTTAGTGTTGTTTATTTGTTAGATTTTTAGTGTTTTTAGTGTTGTTTATTTGTTGGATTTTTGTTATTTTAGTGTTTGTTTGTTTGATTTTTCGTGTTTTTTAGTGTTAGTTGTGCGTTTGTTGGATTTTTATTGTTTTTAGTGTGAGTTGGATTTTAAGTGTTTTTTAGTGTTAGTTGTTTGTTGGTTTTTTTTATGTTAGTTGGATTTTTAGTGTTTTTAGTGTTGTTTATTTGTTAGATTTTTAGTTTTTTAGTGTTGTTTATTTGTTGGTTTTTTTTGTTGTTTTAGTTGTGCGTTTGTTGGATTTTTAGTGTTTTTAGAGTTAGTTGTTTGTTGGATTTTTAGTGTTTTTTAGTGTTAGTAGTTTGTTGGGTTTTTTGTGGTAGTTGGATTTTTAGTGTTTTTAGTGTTGTTTATTTGTTTGATTTTTAGTGTTTTTAGTGTTCGTTGTTTGTTGGGTTTTTTGTGTTAGTTGGATTTTTAGTGTTTTTAGTGTTTTTTATTTGTTGGATTTTTGTTATTTTAGTGTTAGTTTGTTTGATTTTTCGTGTTTTTTAGTGTTAGTTGTGCGTTTGTTGGATTTTTATTGTTTTTAGTGTGAGTTGGATTTTAAGTGTTTTTTAGTGTTAGTTGTTTGTTGGTTTTTTTTATGTTAGTTGGATTTTTAGTGTTTTTAGTGTTGTTTATTTGTTTGATTTTTAGTGTTTTTAGTGTTAGTTGTTTGTTGGGTTTTTTGTGTTAGTTGGATTTTTAGTGTTTTTAGTGTTGTTTATTTGTTGGGATTTTAGTGGGTTTTTTTTAGTATTAATTGTTTTTTGGATTTTTAGTGTTTTTAGTGTTTGTTTGATTTTTCGTGTTTTTTAGTGTTAGTTGTGCGTTTGTTGGATTTTTATTGTTTTTAGTGTGAGTTGGATTTTAAGTGTTTTTTAGTGTTAGTTGTTTGTTGGGTTTTTTGTGTTAGTTGGATTTTTAGTGTTTTTAGTGTTTTTTATTTGTTGGATTTTTAGTGTTTTTAGTGTTTGTTTGATTTTTCGTGTTTTTTAGTGTTAGTTGTGCGTTTGTTGGATTTTTATTGTTTTTAGTGTGAGTTGGATTTTAAGTGTTTTTAGTGTTAGTTGTTTGTTGTTTTTTTTATGTTAGTTGGATTTTTAGTGTTTTTAGTGTTGTTTATTTGTTGGGATTTTAGTGGGTTTTTTTTAGTATTAATTGTTTTTTGGATTTTTAGTGTTTTTAGTGTTAGTTGTTTGTTGGGTTTTTTGTGTTAGTTGGATTTTTAGTGTTTTTAGTGTTGTTAATTTGTTGGATTTTTTGTTTTTTTAGTGTTAGTTTGTTTGATTTTTAGTGTTTTTAGTGTGAGTTTGATTTTTCGTGTTTTTTAGTGTTGTTTATTTGTTAGATTTTTAGTTTTTTTAGTGTTGTTTATTTGTTGGATTTTTTTGTTGTTTTAGTTGTGCGTTTGTTTGATTTTTAGTGTTTTTAGTGTTAGTTGTGCGTTTGTTGGATTTTTATTGTTTTTAGTGTAAGTTGGATTTTTAGTGTTTTTTTAGTGTTAGTTGTTTGTTGGGTTTTTTGTGTTAGTTGGATTTTTAGTGTTTTTAGTGTTGTTTATTTGTTGGATTTTTTGTTATTTTAGTGTTAGTTTGTTTGATTTTTCGTGTTTTTTAGTGTTAGTTGTGCGTTTGTTGGATTTTTATTGTTTTTAGTGTGAGTTGGATTTTAAGTGTTTTTTAGTGTTAGTTGTTTGTTGGTTTTTTTTATGTTAGTTGGATTTTTAGTGTTTTTAGTGTTGTTTATTTGTTGGATTTTTTGTTTTTTTAATGTTGTTTATTTGTTGGATTTTTTTGTTGTTTTAGTTGTGCGTTTGTTGGATTTTTAGTGTTTTTAGGGTTGTTTATTTGTTGGGATTTTAGTGTTTATAGTGTTTATTTGTTGGATTTTTGTTATTTTAGTGTTAGTTTGTTTGATTTTTCGTGTTTTTTAGTGTTAGTTGGATTTTTAGTGTTTTTTAGTGTTAGTTGTTTGTTGGTTTTTTTTATGTTAGTTGGATTTTTAGTTTTTTTAGTGTTGTTTATTTGTTGGATTTTTTGTTTTTTTAGTGTTAGTTTGTTTGTTGGTTTTTTTTATGTTAGTTGGATTTTTAGTGTTTTTTAATGTTAGTTTGTTTGTTGGTTTTTTTTATGTTAGTTGGATTTTTAGTGTTTTTAGTGTTGTTTATTTGTTAGATTTTTAGTTTTTTTAGTGTTGTTTATTTGTTGGATTTTTTTGTTGTTTTAGTTGTGCGTTTGTTGGATTTTTAGTGTTTTTAGTGTTAGTTGTTTGTTGGGTTTTTTGTGTTAGTTGGATTTTTAGTGTTTTTAGTGTTGTTTATTTGTTAGATTTTTAGTTTTTTTAGTGTTGTTTATTTGTTCGGATTTTAGTGGGGTTTTTTTTAGTATTAATTGTTTTTTGGATTTTTAGTGTTTTTAGTGTTGTTTATTTGTTGGATTTTTTTTGTTTTTTTAGTGTTTGTTTGATTGATTTTTAGTGTTTTTAGTGTGAGTTGGATTTTTAGTGTTTTTAGTGTTGTTAATTTGTTGGATTTTTTGTTTTTTTTAGTGTTAGTTTGTTTGATTTTTAGTGTTTTTTATTTGTTGGATTTTTAGTGTTTTTAGTGTTTGTTTGATTTTTCGTGTTTTTTAGTGTTAGTTGTGCGTTTGTTGGATTTTTATTGTTTTTAGTGTGAGTTGGATTTTAAGTGTTTTTTAGTGTTAGTTGTTTGTTGTTTTTTTTATGTTAGTTGGATTTTTAGTGTTTTTAGTGTTGTTTATTTGTTGGGATTTTAGTGGGTTTTTTTTTAGTATTAATTGTTTTTTGGATTTTTAGTGTTTTTAGTGTTAGTTGTTTGTTGGGTTTTTTGTGTTAGTTGGATTTTTAGTGTTTTTAGTGTTGTTAATTTGTTGGATTTTTTGTTTTTTTAGTGTTAGTTTGTTTGATTTTTAGTGTTTTTAGTGTGAGTTTGATTTTTCGTGTTTTTTAGTGTTGTTTATTTGTTAGATTTTTAGTTTTTTTAGTGTTGTTTATTTGTTGGATTTTTTTGTTGTTTTAGTTGTGCGTTTGTTTGATTTTTAGTGTTTTTAGTGTTAGTTGTTTGTTGGGTTTTTTGTGTTAGGTGGATTTTTAGTGTTTTTAGTGTTGTTTATTTGTTTGATTTTTAGTGTTTTTAGTGTTCGTTGTTTGATTTTTAGTGTTTTTTATTTGTTGGATTTTTAGTGTTTTTAGTGTTTGTTTGATTTTTCGTGTTTTTTAGTGTTAGTTGTGCGTTTGTTGGATTTTTATTGTTTTTAGTGTGAGTTGGATTTTAAGTGTTTTTTAGTGTTAGTTGTTTGTTGTTTTTTTTTATGTTAGTTGGATTTTTAGTGTTTTTAGTGTTGTTTATTTGTTGGGATTTTAGTGGGTTTTTTTTAGTATTAATTGTTTTTTGGATTTTTAGTGTTTTTAGTGTTAGTTGTTTGTTGGGTTTTTTGTGTTAGTTGGATTTTTAGTGTTTTTAGTGTTGTTAATTTGTTGGATTTTTTGTTTTTTTAGTGTTAGTTTGTTTGATTTTTAGTGTTTTTAGTGTGAGTTTGATTTTTCGTGTTTTTTAGTGTTGTTTATTTGTTAGATTTTTAGTTTTTTTTAGTGTTGTTTATTTGTTGGATTTTTTTGTTGTTTTAGTTGTGCGTTTGTTTGATTTTTAGTGTTTTTAGTGTTAGTTGTTTGTTGGGTTTTTTGTGTTAGGTGGATTTTTAGTGTTTTTAGTGTTGTTTATTTGTTTGATTTTTAGTGTTTTTAGTGTTCGTTGTTTGATTTTTAGTGTTTTTTATTTGTTGGATTTTTAGTGTTTTTAGTGTTTGTTTGATTTTTCGTGTTTTTTTAGTGTTAGTTGTGCGTTTGTTGGATTTTTATTGTTTTTAGTGTGAGTTGGATTTTAAGTGTTTTTTAGTGTTAGTTGTTTGTTGTTTTTTTTATGTTAGTTGGATTTTTAGTGTTTTTAGTGTTGTTTATTTGTTGGGATTTTAGTGGGGTTTTTTTAGTATTAATTGTTTTTTGGATTTTTAGTGTTTTTAGTGTTAGTTGTTTGTTGGGTTTTTTGTGTTAGTTGGATTTTTAGTGTTTTTAGTGTTGTTAATTTGTTGGATTTTTTGTTTTTTTAGTGTTAGTTTGTTTGATTTTTAGTGTTTTTAGTGTGAGTTTGATTTTTAGTGTTTTTTAGTGTTGTTTATTTGTTAGATTTTTAGTTTTTTTAGTGTTGTTTATTTGTTGGATTTTTTTGTTGTTTTAGTTGTGCGTTTGTTTGATTTTTAGTGTTTTTAGTGTTAGTTGTTTGTTGGGTTTTTTGTGTTAGGTGGATTTTTAGTGTTTTTAGTGTTGTTTATTTGTTTGATTTTTAGTGTTTTTAGTGTTCGTTGTTTGTTAGGTTTTTTGTGTTAGTTGGATTTTTAGTGTTTTTAGTGTTGTTTATTTGTTGGATTTTTTAGTGTTTTTAGAGTTAGTTGTTTGTTGGGTTTTTTGTGTTAGTTGGATTTTTAGTGTTTTTAGTGTTGTTTATTTGTTGGATTTTTTGTTTTTTTAGTGTTAGTTTGTTGGATTTTTAGTGTTTTTAGTGTTAGTTGTGCGTTTGTTGGATTTTTATTGTTTTTAGTGTAAGTTGGATTTTTAGTGTTTTTTTTAGTGTTAGTTGTTTGTTGGGTTTTTTGTGTTAGTTGGATTTTTAGTGTTTTTAGTGTTTATTTGTTGGATTTTTTGTTATTTTAGTGTTAGTTTGTTTGATTTTTCGTGTTTTTTAGTGTTAGTTGTGCGTTTGTTGGATTTTTATTGTTTTTAGTGTGAGTTGGATTTTAAGTGTTTTTTAGTGTTAGTTGTTTGTTGGTTTTTTTTTTATGTAAGTTGGATTTTTAGTGTTTTTAGTGTTGTTTATTTGTTAGATTTTTAGTTTTTTTAGTGTTGTTTATTTGTTGGATTTTTAGTTTTTTTAGTGTTGTTTATTTGTTGGATTTTTTGTTGTTTTAGTTGTGCGTTTGTTGGATTTTTAGTGTTTTTAGGGTTGTTTATTTGTTGGGATTTTAGTGTTTATAGTGTTTATTTGTTGGATTTTTGTTATTTTAGTGTTAGTTGGATTTTTAGTGTTTTTTAGTGTTAGTTGTTTGTTGGTTTTTTTTATGTTAGTTGGATTTTTAGTTTTTTTAGTGTTGTTTATTTGTTGGATTTTTTGTTTTTTTAGTGTTAGTTTGTTGGATTTTTAGTGTTTTTTAATGTTAGTTTGTTTGTTGGTTTTTTTTATGTTAGTTGGATTTTTAGTGTTTTTAGTGTTGTTTATTTGTTAGATTTTTAGTTTTTTTAGTGTTGTTTGTTGGATTTTTTTGTTGTTTTAGTTGTGCGTTTGTTGGATTTTTAGTGTTTTTAGTGTTAGTTGTTTGTTGGGTTTTTTGTGTTAGTTGGATTTTTAGTGTTTTTAGTGTTGTTTATTTGTTGGGATTTTAGTGGGGTTTTTTTAGTATTAATTGTTTTTTGGATTTTTAGTGTTTTTAGTGTTGTTTGTTTGATTTTTAGTGTTTTTGTTGTTAGTTGTTTGTTGGGTTTTTTGTGTTAGTTGGATTTTTAGTGTTTTTAGTGTTGTTTATTTGTTAGATTTTTAGTTTTTTTAGTGTTGTTTATTTGTTCGGATTTTAGTGGGGGTGTTTTTAGTATTAATTGTTTTTTGGATTTTTAGTGTTTTTAGTGTTGTTTATTTGTTGGATTTTTTTGTTTTTTTAGTGTTTGTTTGATTGATTTTTAGTGTTTTTAGTGTTGTTAATTTGTTGGATTTTTTGTTTTTTTAGTGTTAGTTTGTTTGATTTTTAGTGTTTTTAGTGTGAGTTGGATTTTTAGTGTTTTTAGTGTTGTTTATTTGTTTGATTTTTAGTGTTTTTTTTAGTGTTAGTTGTGCGTTTGTTGGATTTTTAGTGTTTTAGTGTGAGTTGGATTTTAAGTGTTTTTTAGTGTTAGTTGTTTGTTGGTTTTTTTTATGTTAGTTGGATTTTTAGTGTTTTTAGTGTTGTTTATTTGTTTGATTTTTAGTGTTTTTTTAGTGTTAGTTGTGCGTTTGTTGGATTTTTAGTGTTTTTAGTGTGAGTTGGATTTTAAGTGTTTTTTTAGTGTTAGTTGTTTGTTGGGTTTTTTGTGTTAGTTGGATTTTTAGTGTTGTTTATTTGTTGGATTTTTAGTGTTTTTAATTTGTTGGATTTTTAGTGTTTTTAGTGTTTATTTGTTGGATTTTTGTTATTTTAGTGTTAGTTTGTTTGATTTTTCGTGTTTTTTAGTGTTAGTTGTGCGTTTGTTGGATTTTAAGTGTTTTTTAGTGTTAGTTGTTTGTTGTTTTTTTTTATGTTAGTTGGATTTTTAGTGTTTTTAGTGTTGTTTATTTGTTAGATTTTTAGTGTTTTTAGTGTTGTTTATTTGTTGGATTTTTGTTATTTTAGTGTTTGTTTGATTTTTCGTGTTTTTTAGTGTTAGTTGTGCGTTTGTTGGATTTTTATTGTTTTTAGTGTGAGTTGGATTTTAAGTGTTTTTTAGTGTTAGTCGTTTGTTGGTTTTTTTTATGTTAGTTGGATTTTTAGTGTTTTTAGTGTTGTTTATTTGTTAGATTTTTAGTTTTTTTTAGTGTTGTTTATTTGTTGGATTTTTTTGTTGTTTTAGTTGTGCGTTTGTTGGATTTTTAGTGTTTTTAGTGTTAGTTGTTTGTTGGGTTTTTAGTGTTAGTTGGATTTTTAGTGTTTTTTAGTGTTAGTAGTTTGTTGGGTTTTTTGTGGTAGTTGGATTTTTAGTGTTTTTAGTGTTGTTTATTTGTTGGGATTTTAGTGTTTTTGTTGTTAGT